>CM070100.1:4145000-4217500 GCA_036178185.1 Liparis tanakae | reverse complement strand
ACAGCAGCATGTCTCTCTGTCTCTACGTCGCGTAGCGGAGACAATAAAAAGTCCCCTGTGAGGTGGACTGGACTATGTGACGTTGGTAGAGAGAAGCATAGAGGGCTCTAGAATGTCCTGGTCCTGGACTTGATGAGCCGCAGTGGGCCAACACCAGCACCAGCACCAGCAGATGACCTGCGCTCCCCAAATCATCGTCAACGTCCCACTGGACCTCAAGCCACGTTGACTCTGGGACCTCGATTTACAAATGAAATGCAAAATGAACTTTTCATCTAAAAACAGGACTTTGGACCACGGGGAAACCGTCCAGCCCTTTTCCTCCTGAACCCAACAGACGCTCCTGATGTCTGACTGTGGTTCAGGAATGTGGTGGCCCCTGAAGTGCGGACTCCAGCCGGATCGGCCCCAGGTTCTTGAATGGACTCTGCTTCACAATCTGCGGTTATCCCTGTTGCCTCGGCACCTTTTTCTCCCACCCGCGTTCCTTCTATACTCTACGCTCCATTAGTCCGCTTGGATCCAGCGCTCTGTGAACAGACCCTTTGGAAATTACCTTCTTCTGGACAACTGTAAGGTCAGCAGTCTTCCCCATGAAGGTGGAGCCTGGTTGGCCATTTTAAGGTCTAAGGAAACCTTTGCAGGTGTTTTCACTTCATTCGAATCGCTTCACAATATTCTATTTTTCGGATACTGAATTTGGGGTTGTAATCATCCAAATTAAAAGAAATAAAGGCTTGAAATGTATCACCGTGCATTACAAATCTATATAATACAAGTTTCACTTTTTTGTTCTGGAATTACTGAAATAAATGAACTTTTGGATGATATTCTAATTCAGTGAGATGCACCTGTACTGCAGGCTAACGCATGTATAAGACGGCGCACTGCTGCAACTACGATAATACAAAGTATGACAGTTATGAATCGTTATTATTTAATATAAATCTCTATTCCTGATATAGTTTTAAGTTGTGAGTCGACACAGGGACGGGTTGTGCATGCTGGGCTCTCTCAGTCAACACTGCAACAACACATCTTAATCTCTCTACCCACTCCCATCCGAGTCTCCTGCTTCCCACATTCCTCAGGTGGCACTGTGCGTGTGCGCGCGCGCGTGGGGGGGAGAGAGAGAGAGAGAGAGAGAGAGAGAGAGAGAGAGAGAGAGAGCGAGCGAGAGCGAGAGCGCAGCACTTTGGCCTCCACCAGTTACATTGTGTAACGCTGGCTCTGTGAGTCGCTCTGACTTCCTGAAGAATAGTTTAATCTTCCCCGTTTTATCTCCGAGTTTCCCCCTCTGCGTGTCCCATGGCAAAGGATGCCGTTAGCGTGGAGCTGGAGTGCACCCGGAACCCGGAGTACCGGGACGCGGACGGCGGGTCGGTGGCGGACAATGTCCCCGAGGGGAAGCCCGACGCGGACGCGAAGTACACGCAGAACCAGCCGTACGCCGGGATGCCCAAGGAGGTGCTGCTGCTGCACTCCTCCAAGGCCCGGTACCGGGTGACCCGGGAGATCCTCTTCTGGCTGCTGGTGGCGTGCACCCTGGCGCTGGTGGCGCTCACCGTCTCGGTGATCGCGCTGTCCCCGCGCTGCCTGAACTGGTGGCAGGTGTCCCCGGTGTACCAGGTGTACCTCCGGTCCTTCCGCGACTCCGACGGGGACGGGGTCGGAGACCTGAAAGGTAAAGATGACCCCGACCCCCGGGAACAGATCCGTCTTTAATCCTCCTTTACGCGCGAGATATTTATCGGTTATTGTCTGTCTTTACAGCTATCACCTGCACATGAGAGACATGGTTATAATACCAGACAGGCACTATGTGGTCACTTTACTTTCCCTCTACCCAGAACCAATGCACCCAAGAAATCAGTGATGTAAGAACCATTGCATACTGGGATGTGCTCCCCTCATATGTGACTAACAAGAAATAAATGTGATTTCAAAAGGAAACGTAAGGCAGCAAATAATCAGAAAGGAAATTATAGTAGATTAGGTTATTATTTTAGGTATTTAAGGTATTTAGGTATTATTATTTTACTTTTAATGTACATTACATTACATCACATGTCATTTAGCAGACACTTTTATCCAAAGCGATTTACAATAAGTGCATTTCAACCTAGAGTACAAACTAAGAACAACAAGAATACAGAAAGTAACATTTCCTCAACATAGTCAAACTACAAAAGTACCAGAATAAGACACATTTAAGTGCCACTGAAGTGCTAATCTGTGTTTTAATCCAGATTAGTCGGAAAAGGTGCGTTTTCAGTTTCCGGCGGAATGTAAATGTTGTTTTTTAAGTCTAAGTGTTTTTGTGTTAATTGATCATGCTGTACTGCATTTTATGTATTTGTATTGTATTGTAATGTTTTTTTGTAGTCTCCACTACGGTGTGCACTAATGGGGATCCTTAATAAAATAAAATAAACTAAATAAATCTGTAACGGCTTTATTTATGACTATTATGTCATTTTAATAATAGAGAATAACTTTGTTGCCGGGTTCACACTTTTATTTTGAAGTTTAAGTTTAGTTTATCCTAGGCGACGACTGAATCCACGAGGTTGATTTAACTAACGTAATCCAACAGTATGTCAATGGGTAGAACCTCGAGCACGGTGGCCGCTGCCGGTATTGCACATCAATACAATTTGCAGTATATCAAATGAACATACATGTGAATTTCTTTGTGCGTGTGCTTTATTTTAATTCCCCCTATTGATGAGTCTATAACTATAAAATCGAATAGGTTCGGAAAAAAATACCTGCAGATTATCTGGACCAAAATCCCATTTATCAACAGTGTGTAAAGTGAGCCCACCAGCATTCACACCGACACGTAGCCCCATCCCGTTGTTTTAGAGGACCACAGAGAGCGTTGAGCTCTTCTGGGTCTCTGATTGTCTCTGGCACCAGGCCCTCTGGCAGCCTCCATCACTGTGGTCTCTCTGGCAGGACTCCACGAGCAGCTGGATCACTTCCAGTACCTGAACATCAAGTCGGTGTGGCTCAGCCCCTTCTACCGCTCTCCCATGAGGGACTCTGGCTACGATGTGGAAGATTTCGAGGCCATCGACCCTCTCTTTGGAACCATGCATGACTTTGAGGAGCTTCTGGCTAAAATGCACAGCATAGGTGTGTACGCCTCTCTCCTATGTGGACAGGATGGACGCTGGGTGGTCACGTCTTGGGCGTCAGGGTAGCGGAGTTGTCCTGGTGGCACAGGGTCCATGTCTCGTGCTTCTACTAATCTCTCGGTTCCCTCCAGGTTTGAAGCTGATCATGGATTTCATTCCCAATCACACCAGCGACCGTCACCGCTGGTTCAACCTGAGCCGGGCGGCGGAGCCTCACTACAAGGACTACTACGTCTGGAGCGACTGCAACGGCTCCGCGCCGAATAATTGGGTGTGGATTTTCACTGAACCTTCGCTGATGCGTTGCACTCAACACGTTTTCTCACGCCCAGGGCGCCAAATACCGACGCTTTGTCACCTCTCTGGGCGACAGATACCGGCAGATACCGCAGATACCGCCAGATTTTATTTTATTTTAGGATTAGTATTTAGTATTCAGTATTTTTTAGTATTTTAGTATTAGTATTTAGTATTTTTAGTATTTTAGTATTAGTATTTAGTATTTTTTTGTATTTTAGTGTAAGTATTTAGTATTTAGTATTTTTTGTATTTTAGTATTAGTATTTTGTATTTTTTGTATTTTAGTATTAGTATTTAGTATTTTTTTTTGTATTTTAGTATTAGTATTTCTAGTATTTTTAGTAGTTTAGTATTAGTATTTAGTATTTTTTATTATTTTATTATTAGTATTTAGTATTTAGTATTTTTTAGTATTTTAGTATTAGTATTTAGTATTTAGTATTTTTTTTGTATTTTATTATTAGTATTTAGTATATTTTTAGTATTTTAGTATTAGTATTTAGTATTTAGTAATTTAGTATTGTGTTTTGTGTTTTTATTTGTATGTATTAATGCTCTAATGTACATCCACTGCTGTGATCCTGAAATTTCTCCACTGTGGGACTAATAAATGAATATCTTATCTTATACCGACAGATACAGACAGATATCCCCAGATACCGATAGATATCGGCAGATACTGACAGATACCGACAGATACCCCCAGATACTGACAGATACTGACAGATACCGACAGATACCGACAGATACCGACAGATACCGACAGATACCCCCAGATACTGACAGATACTGACAGATACCGACAGATACCGACAGATACCGACAGATACCGACAGATACCCCCAGATACTGACAGATACCGACAGATACCGACAGATACCGACAGATACCCCCAGATACTGACAGATACCGACAGATACCGACAGATACCCCCAGATACTGACAGATACTGACAGATACCGACAGATACTGACAGATACCGACAGATACCGACAGATACCCCCAGATACTGACAGATACCGACAGATACCGACAGATACCGACAGATACCGACAGATACCGACAGATACCCCCAGATACCGACAGATACCGACAGATACCGACAGATACCGACAGATACTGACAGATACCGACAGATACCGACAGATACCCCCAGATACTGACAGATACCGACAGATACCCCCAGATACTGACAGATACCGACAGATACCGACAGATACCGACAGATACCGACAGATACCCCCAGATACTGACAGATACCGACAGATACCCCCAGATACTGACAGATACCGACAGATACCCCCAGATACTGACAGATACCGACAGATACCCCCAGATACTGACAGATACCGACAGATACCGACGCACAAGACACAGTTTGGCCTGAGTGAGACACACCGGGCTTCCAAGACGCTACACAACACATCCCAGTCATCATAAGACACTCAGAGAAAATGACCCCAAACACCCTCACAGTGCGGCAGGTCAAACTCACACTGGACAGGAGACCGGCGTTCACGTCCCAAAGTGCTGTTGGGTTTTTTTAAGTTATATTAGCGATGTCCGTGACATCCTTTCTGAACTTTATGCTCCATGTTTTAGTTTGAGTTGGGAAAGAGAACGGGTTGTCGCCCTGTAAAGGGCGTGTTGGAGATGTTTCTTAATGTCGGCACGTTCTAACCCTCGTCTCCTCCTTGCTCCCAGCTGAGTGTGTTCGGGGGAACGGCGTGGACTTACGATGAAGTGAGAGGACAATGCTACCTGCACCAGTTCTTCAAGGAGCAACCAGAGCTGAACTTAAGGAACCCACATGTCCGCAAAGAGATGACAGTAAGACGACACCACCACGGATACATCTGGTTCTCACACACAATATCTCTGCTATGCTTAAAGCTTTTGTTTTTTGGGTGATTTAAATAACATACACTACCGTTCAAAAGTTTGGTGTCATCCAGACAATTTTGTGTCTTCCATGAAAACTCACACTTTTATTTATTAAATGAATACAAGATTAATACAAAATATAGTCAAGACCTTGACAAGGTTAGAAATAATGATTTTCATTGTAAATATTAATGTTGTTCCTCAAACTTGTGGCTCAAAGGGAGGCCAGTTTTAGAGCTTCTCACCAGCACAACTGTTTTCAGCTGCGTTCACATAAAAAGGGTTTCAATGTCAAGGAATAATCTGTTTGTGGAAAATGCAAAATAAAAAGTTATACAAAAATGAGTTTCAAAGGGGTTCTACCCCTCTGCTCATCTTCTAAGGCAATAACACAATGTACCACTAGAACATGGAGATGAGCCTCTACACACCTCTGTAGAGACTTCATTAAACACAGAGAATAGTCATTTACCACATTAACTATGTAGAGAGAGTATTTCTGATGAATTTAATGTCATTTTCATTGGAAAAAACATTTTATTTTTTATTTTTTCAGTGACCCCAAACTTTTGAACGGTAGTGTACATCTCATACTAAGATCATAAGTCAGCGTCTTCTCTGTCCCATGATTGTTGAGGGCTACATGTTACACAATCCGCTATAATTCGCAGCTTTATAACGTGTGATGATGGCCTTCTGATTAAACATTAAACACAAGCTAGTTAACCCTCGTGAGTTTTTAACTGCCAACTCAAACAGGGAGTGCAAAGAACAGCACAGACAGTCTGTTTATTGTGCGTTTTTATGACAATATTCCGATGATCAAATGACACCGGAGCAGAGTTTGGCCTTCAGTGCACTTTCTTTTCCACGGCATGTAATCCCTGAAGTCTATACTTATTGATTCTGTTCTAGGATATCATTAATTTCTGGCTGGCGAAGGGCGTGGACGGGTTCCGGATGGGTTCAGTGAAGCACCTCCTGGAGGCCGCGCACCTGAGGGACGAACCACAGGTGGACCCAAACCAAGCACCAGTGAGCCTCCCCCTTGTTAGCTCCCTCTAATGGACTGGGTTTGTGGCGAGCAGCGATGTCTGCCGGCTCAGTGCGGGCAGCTGTTCGCTCCTCGGTCCGTCTGGGCGGCTCGCGGAAATTGATCCGTATCAAATGGCGCGGCAGGTGGGGCGCCTTTAGGTACGGTCACGCTTTAGCTCCATTCACATTTCATCTCGGTGAGTGACATCCGAGGGACGAGGAATTCCCGATGCGGACGCAGTTTGTTATTATTTTGGATACATTGACGATGAAAGAAATACACATTTATTACATTATTATAAGCGAGGAGAGACGAAAAAACCCATTTCCAGCCCCCTTCTGAGATGGCCACGAGTCATAAAGTCTGGCGTGTCATGTTTATTATTTAATAATAATAATAATAATAACTAAGCGTGTTCAGATGGCCAGGCAGGGAGGTACACAACCTTTAGCTGCTGCTCTTTTGTGCACTCATCACCAAGCAGCTCCTCTTCCTCTGAGCTCAAAGTTCTCCGTTAACAACTTAGTTAACAATCTGTGTTGTAACATTCAGTGAAGCAACTTTAGTACGGTGTCAGTCGTGTTGAAGGATGTAACGTCTACGATGTCAGGGTGCATATTTGAGCGATCAGAGGGCAGCTCCATGAAGCAGGAGAAACACAATCCCCCGCTGAGTGGGAGAGCACGCAGTGCTCCTGATTTATTGTTAATTTAACTCTGGCTTAAATGTCAGGTTCAGCTCGTCCCTCCTAGAATTCAAAGGGGGGGTCAGTCATGATTCAGCCACAGCTCACTGAGAAATACCTTTCTGTATCATAGAGACTGAAGTTATTTCTCACAGAGGACATATTAGTAGAAAATAATCATATTTTGGTGGATTAGCAATTCACTTAGAACTAGAACGGTAGAGCGCATACCTTCGCATATCACAAGATTGAGTTTTGAATTATGAACATGTTCACTGCAAACATTTAAATCTAAGTAAAATGAAATATCTCACATTAAAGCAATCTATGCTTGTTTTTTAACTGACAAGATATTTCTTCTTACAAGGCAGTTTTAATGTTGGAGCATTTCACTTGTTTTAAGAAATCTTGACAAGTCAAATGTTCCAGATATTTTGGCTTATTTCAAATAATATTCCCTCATTTTATTACTTTTTTTTTCTTGTTTTTTTAGGCTGAATGTTTTGCAGTGTTGGCAGTAGTTGCATGCTATGGTAAAAAAAAAGGTTTTGACCTTTTCATGACCTTGACCTTTGACCCGATCGATCCCAAAATTAAATCAAATGGTCCTCGGATAATAACCAATCATCCTGCCAAATTCCATGCGATTCATTTTAATACTTTAATACTTTTAATTTTGACTTGTGAAAAACACACACGCACGCGTACAAATACACAGCGATCAAAACATTACCTTCCGCATTTTCAATGCGACGGTAATAACAGAGTTATACTCACTGCTGCGTTGACCGGCGACTCATATTGAATAGCCCACGGCCGGCATTTCATGCAATCTGCAGAAAAAGTGCAACTACTAAATTGCAACAAAGAGTGACCGCTGTGTTTTTATTGAGGGTTTGAGAAATGTATCACAACCTTCATCATAACTGACCAGCTATCAGTGTTTTCATTTGTGCTTTAGTGGTTTATTGCCGGTTGTACCTTTAAATTACCAATTGTGTGCTTTACTGGCCGTGTGGCAGCACGTCATAACCACCGGAGCATGTTGGTTCACTTAAAACCTAGTTATTTTTGTTATTCATTATTGACCCGCACCTTCTGTATCCCTTGACCTCTACTCCCACTGGTACCCAAAACCAATTAATCCAATAATAGCTCCATTACCTCATATTTTTATTTTTATTTACAACAATCCAGGAGACCGTGGTCTCCGAGTCGGACCTGTACCATGACTACACCTCCAGTCAGCTGGGCCTGCACGACCTGCTGAGGGACTGGAGGGCTCAGATGGAGGCCTACAGCCGGGAGCCTGGCCGGTACAGGTATGGGAGCCGATCAACAACACCATTTGGACTGGGAATGCTCTTCATTTGCCACGATATAAAATGATTATGATGCCATTAGATTCACATAGATCATCAGTCCAATCAACAAACTGAGTAGACCACTAAAACACTAAAACACTAAATCACTTTAATTTGTTGACTGTTTCTGCAATGCAAATACACTTAATTAAAACCGTGTATATACTTTTATTCCATCTGTATATTCAATTCTGTTATTGTATTTTTCTTACTGCTCACTACTGGGCACCTGCTGCAATTTCCCCACTGAGGGACTATTAAAGGATTATCTTATTTTATCTTATCTTATTCAGAATTGTATTTCTTATGCGACAGTTCTGTGTATTGTCTTGCATCACATGCCCTGTTCAATGCAACTGTGTTTCACTGCAGCCTATAAATAGGACAATAAGGTTAACTTCACTTAATATATAATCCCGCTAATTTTTCATATTGTGCAATATAAAGATCAGACTAAAATATCCCTCCTTTCTACAGGCCTGGAACCGTTTCTGTATACATCTCTACTTTAGAATAGAATAGAAATATACTTTATTAATCCCCAAGGGGAAATTTGTTGACACAGTAGCACCAATAAACTAAACACAATAAAATATGAATATAAGAAAGAAAGTGACTGTGCATAAAGTATAGTATGCAAAGTGAAATATAAAAATATAAAATAAAATATATATGTATATATACACAACATATATTTTACTTATTACATTCTTAGAAGGCGGGTTAAAGGCCACTGAAAGAGTTCAGCAGAGGTCAACATGATGAAGCTCAAGTCTTATGGCCGAGGATCAGATCGCGTGTCGTCGTAAACTCCTTCCTGATGCTCTCCAGGTTCATGGTGACGGAGTCTCATGACGACGAGGAGGTGGACAAGACCATGATGTACTACGGCACCTCGCTGGTTAAAGAAAGTGACTTCCCCTTCAACTTCTACCTGCTGGACCTGCCTCAGAATACCAGCGGGTCGTGGGTTCAACATCTGGTCCAGCTGTGGATGGACAACATGCCCGAGGGACAATGGGCCAACTGGCTGGTGAGGATACTTTATCTCTACATCCCATCTCCTTCGCTTTTCCCTCCCATAACCCCACCCAACTTCACCCCGCCTTCCTCCCTCTCGTCACGGGAGTGTTAGGGTGGACCCAAACGCACGACTCAGGAGACAGAACGGGAAAATAATTTACATTAATCAAAGTTCCAGCAGGACCAAAACAGACGGGAACAGATGAACACACTTGGTGACAATCTGGAGGGACAAGTTCAAGTGAGGGAGCTAAATAGTGGAAGAGGACTAATGAGGGATGGGCTGCAGGTGAGAGGGAGCTAGGTGAAGGTAATGAGGGACTAACGAGGGGATGGGCTGCAGGTGAGAAGGGCGTGAGGACCAGGTGAAGGGAATGAGGGACTAACGAGGGGACCAGAGGCAGGTGAAGGGAGTTGGACTGACGAGATGGGAAGCAGGATCCGGTGTTCTATCGTTTCATGCTACTTTTCGAGAACTGCTACCTCGTGGTATTGCGCATGCGCCGAGTCGATTTTCCGAGTTTGTTTGACACGCCCATAATGTTTTGCAACCCTGTCGATGCACGTCTGATAACGGGGCGTGACATCCTCAAAATCCCGATTATTTAGACTTTTGGCCTAAACACGAATTATATTCAGCATGTAACATTAGATTGTACAATGACCGTTGGCTTATTTAAGATAGATAGCATATAGCTTAGTTTTGCTCTTGAAGTTTTGAATAGTTGCATGTAGCCTACTGTGTCGCAGGGACATGCCTTTTTCAGGTAGTAATAATATGTAGCAATGACATGTAGATTAATGAGTGATAAGCAGTTGCTATTTCTTTTGTGTCAACAAATTATTGTAAACATGAGTTTGTTCACATTATCATAATAAAGCACTGGTTTATTATTAGGGTATTTATTGTTGAAGATAAACACTTTAACAGTGAAAAGTGAAACATTGAACTTTGAAAGAAAAGCATATTGTGATAGTACAATAACATCCTATCAGATAGGGTAGCATGAATCGATACACACCTATCGGTTTATGCAGCGGTAGCAAATTCTGACAAGGCAGCAAAAAATGACAGAACACCGGAATGACGAGATTGAGACAGGATGAAAACAACTAATAACAAAGGAAGGTATGGAGCTGAACCGTTACACCTCTCAACTCGTCTCTCTCTCCACCTCCCATGCCCTTCTCTTACCTCCACTCTGCATAAGGTCGGGAACCACGACCAGCCTCGCATCGCCTCCGCCGCTGGTCAGCCCTACACCCGCGTCATCAACATGCTGCTGCTGACCCTGCCGGGCACGCCCACCACTTACTACGGCGAGGAGATCGGCATGGAGAACATCAACGTCACCGACAGTGAGGCGCAGGACCCTGCTGGAAGACACAATGCGGTCAGTACTCTGACACGATGACACTACATAACAGGACACGTGTTACAGTACATGTCATCCAGCAGACGCTTTTATCCAAAGAGACTTACAATAAGTGAATTCAACCAGGAGTACAAACTCAGAACAACAAGAATACAGAAAGTAATATTTCTTAAATAATAATAACTTTATTTATACAGCACTTTTAAAAACAAGGTTTACAAAGTGCTCTACAGATAAACAAAGCATGAACACAACTTAAATGGCAGCAAACAAAAAAAGACCATACCATAAAAGCATTGAATACAACTAAAACCAAAAAAATAGGCAATTAAAATAAAAACATAAAAGGACGACATCAATTAAAAGCAGTTCTATAAAAGTGGGTTTTAACAAGTGATTTAAAAGAAGTTATTGATTCTGCCAGCCTTATTTCCTCTGGTAAGTTGTTCCAAAAGAAAGCCAAACTACAAAATACCATAAGAAAGAGCCATTCAAGTGCTAATCTGTTTTTATTCAAGGTATAGTTTAGTTTATTTATTGGATCCCCATTAGCTGACGCCTTAGCGACCGCTAATCTTCCTGGTGTCTACAGAAAGGACAAAATAAAAACATACAAAACATATCGTGAAACAAAAAGTTAGAAATAGCACAACAAAGTGAAGAATAGAGCAGTCAGATGCACAGTACAGTCGAAGGATCAGATATATGTTATGCAATTCAACTTAATTCATACAAAGAAAAAGAAAATCAGATGACTAAAAAGCAATAGAATACATCAAGTGGTGAATGTTCTTAGGTGCGCCTTTAATTGTTTTTTGAATGACAAATTATTACTTATGTGAGTTAAACGAGGAGGTAGTAAGTTCCAAGCGGTAATTGCACGATAGATAACAGTACGTCAGAGGAGGTTAGTTCTTATATATGTATAGTGGGAGAAAATGTGTTTTTAGTTTTTAGTCTGAACCATTTATCCTTCACGAGGGTACGGCTGGTTGCAGTTGTGTTGTATTTGACACGTTATTTTAAAATAATAAACTGGCAACTTAGTATACACTACCGCTCAAAAGTTTGGGGTCATCCAGACAATTTCGTGTCTTCCATGAAAACTCACACTTTTATTTATCAAATGAATACAAGATTAATATAAATGTAATCAAGACATTGACAAGGTTAGAAATAATGATTTTCATTGTAAATATTAATGTTGTTCTTCAAACTTGTGGCTCAAAGGAAGGCCAGTTTTAGAGCTTCTCTCACCAGCATAACCGTTTTCAGCTGCGCTCACATAAAAAGGGTTTCAATGTCAATGTTTGTGGAAAATGCAAAAATAAAAAGTTATAAAAAATAAAAAAAGGGTTTCAAGGGGGTTCTACCCCTCTGCTCGTCTTCTAAGGCAATAACACAATGTACCACTAGAACATGGAGATGGGCCTCTACACACCTCTGGAGAGACTTCATTAAAAACAGAGAATAGTCATTTCAGAATCAGAATCAGAATCAGCTTTAATGGCCATGAAAGTTTTCACATACATGGAATTTGTCTCCGGTTCCACTTTGCTCTCTCATACATACACAATATACATTAAACTAGAAAAAAGATTCAACAGAAAAAGTACGAGAGAGCGAAGTACCGAGGCTGCCATCTGCGGCGCCAACTTGAATCATTTACCACATTAACTACGTAGAGAGTGTATTTCTGATTAATTTAATGTCATTTTCATTCGAAAAAAACAGTGCTTTTTTCTCTTTTTTCTAAGTGACCCCAAACTTTTGAACAGTAGTGTACGTGCATAAAAGTATGTCCATAAGCATTCCTGATGGTAGAAGCTGAGGCGCTTCAACGGTTCCCGTCCTGTGACTGCAGAGCGCCAGTCGGGACCCTCAGCGGTCCCCGATGCAGTGGAGCGGAGACGCCAACGCAGGCTTCAACAACAAGACCAACAGCAGATGGCTGCCGGTCCACCCGGACTACAGGAGCGTCAACGTGGAGGTACAGCACTCTTTCCATGCGGTTGAACTCTCAAGAACCATCCGGCTCCCGTTTATACATCGAGTATCCCTCCTCTTCCAGGTCCAGAAGGAAGATGAGGGCTCCGTTCTGGCTCAGTACCGCTTCCTGAACACGCTGCGGCAGTCAGAGCTCACCCTCCAGCGCGGCTGGTTCTGCTACGTCCACGCCGACGCCGACGTCTTCTCTTACCTCCGGGAGCTGGACGGGCTCGACCGGGCCTTCCTCGTGGTGCTCAACTTCGGCAAAGGACCTGCCGTCACAGATCTCTCCTCCGTCGCCGGGCTGCCGGACCAGCTGACGGTGCTGAAGAGCACGAAGCGAGTCAACGACGGCAAGGCGGTGCAGAAGTCTCGCGTCCCGACGGAGGCGGGGGAGGGTTTGGTGATCCAGTACTCCACCGACACTCGGTTTAATCCAAACCACCCGGAGCGGTGCTACATCTCTGAGAAGGCCTGCTACTTGAGTTTCGTGGACATACTTTATAAATGCTAATATGAATACAAGATGCCACTCGATGATTAAAAGTGCGCAGCAGCAATCAAACGCTCAAGAGTTGTTGTTTATTTCCGCGTCTCTTCAGATGCATTCAGTGTTGATGTTGATGTTAATTTGGGCACCGTTGTGTCATCGTCATGGTATTTAGGTCACTGCTGTGCTCTCCTCCTCCTGCGGGGAGGCCGAGGGTCCAGGCCCAGCTCTGTGTGCAGGAAGGCCAGCGTGAGGGCTTCCTGTGTCGGGAGAAGAGACGGAGGGCACATTTATCAGTGTGTCCAAAAAAGGGCGACATCTAAAAAACTGTTTTTAAAAAAAAGAGTTGTAAGATAAAGATTTCATTGCATTCAGACTGTAGCTGTGTGGCTACAAATATACACACTGAGGCTTGAAACAACACCGTCTTTACAGAGATGCCACTTCTTACACATTTTGATCGATGGATTTCCATGACTTTTCCATGATTTTAAACCAAATTTCCATGACCAAACTGAAATCTCGGTATACACATGAACAATGTAGAAAACGTAGCGTCTTTCTTTAAAAATAATATGAATTATTTCAAACTCGGCGTAAATGAACATGTGATTATAAACACATTTCCATGACTTTTCCCAAACTTTTCTGATAAAAGTTTTTTTTCCATGACTTTTCCAGGCCTGGAAATGACCATTTTAAAATTCCATGACTTTTCCAGGTTTTCCATGACCGTACGAACCCTGAGCATGGATGTGTATTTTCAGGATTAGGGGAACATTACTTATTGAGTTTGCCTTCTTCTACAATGTATTTGTAAAAGTGTAGTTACAAAAAAAAGTATGCAAAAGAATAATTTTCCAAAGCTTTGAATCCCCCGATGACCCAGGAGGCTGCGTCACCTCCTCCAGCATCAACTCAAAGTCCTCTGGTCCGTGGTGATTCGCTCCAGGTTGAACATTCAGAACTACGTTCGGTGCCGTTTCACATTCTGAGAGAACAAGGAACACGGAGATAGAGGTCAACGGCAAGATGGGGGACGTTTAAAAAAAAGAAAACTTCCTCCCCTAACTTATTGTAAGCCCACTTCCGTTGCTCTCCTCTCACGTTCTAGTTATCCCACATCTTCTCCCCTTCTCTCTCTCTCTTTACTCTCTCTCATTCACGCTGCCAGCTGATGTGTTGCCCCCCCCCCCCCCCTTCTCTGTGGTACGGGCTGTTTCACAAGTGCGGTCTTGACCTTGACAGCTCCCAGTCTGTGGCGTCTAATCTCTGGCTCTGATATCTCTTTACCATGCTAATGGGCCTGCTGCCCACCCGCATGCACGCGTCTATGCCATCAGCACTTTATCAAAGACTCCGGAGAACACAGAGAGAGAGACAGATTAGGGAGACATACACACACATACATAGAGATGTAAACTGCCTGGTGCATGTGTGTGTGTATGTGTGTGTGAACAACAGGAATGTGAGAGAGAGAGAGAGAGAGGTGTGTGAAGAGGAGTACCACCAATGTGGTGGAGGCAGATTATAAGTGAGATGGAGCAAGAGCCTGTCTAAGGGGACATAAGAGCAATTAGCTGACACTGACACACACACACACTATACTACAAGGTGACCTAACCTATACTTTGGTCACAAACTTCAAATGTTGTTGGCAGTTTCCCCAAACAGGCAAACAGCCAGCCACACATCGGCTTCTGCTGCCTCTCCAGACATGCACACTGACACTACCATTGGGAGCTGACCCTGAACTATTAAAACCTCTGATGATGCAGAACATCACACCTGAAAAGGATGTGGGAACAATTAGGAAATCCATCCCAGAATGCACACACACACACAAAAAAAACACTTTTATCCAATAACATGCTTGGCTACACACATATTCATCTATGTAATCAACAAGTGACAGAGTGTGTGTGTGTGTGTACGTACCAGACGTTGGTTTCCCGGTGAAGTGTGTATGAATGGCGTTGTTCAGCTGCTCGGTGTATCTGAGGACGCCCGCTAGAGGAACCCTGGGATCACCGCTGTAGGCCGTCAGCAGGATCGATGGGTAGCACTAACACACACACACACACACACACACACACACACACACACACAC
This sequence comes from Liparis tanakae, assembly GCA_036178185.1. Taxonomy (NCBI): domain Eukaryota; kingdom Metazoa; phylum Chordata; class Actinopteri; order Perciformes; family Liparidae; genus Liparis; species Liparis tanakae. The sequence goes on along the minus strand of CM070100.1, from coordinate 4,202,100 downwards.
ACACACACACACACACACACACACACACACACACACACACACACACACACACACACACACACACACACACACACACACACACACACACACACACACACACACACACACACACACACACACACACACACACACACACCCCTATTAGTAGTTGACATTGTGTTGTGTTCCTACAATCAATATCTACCAGAAAGCCAATTTAATTTGAATAAAACTCCATTGTAGCCTATAAGTCAGATTGGATGTAATAGTCACAGTAGAAACATCTAAAGAAAAAGAAGAAAAGGCATTTCTCCAGCCAATGTACAACGAATCGTCTCCTCCTCTCCATACCTGAGGGGTGATGTTGTGAAGGGGACAGTAGGAGGAGATGGTGCGTTTATGGTTTGGGTTTCCTCCTGGGTTCCCCCATTCTTCTCTATCCTCCAGAGTGAGAGGCAGGCTGGGATCCTCCATCGTTCCCAACACATCCAGGAAAGGAGCCTGACCACAGGAATAGAGATGTCTTTGGATGTGTGTGTGTGTGTGTGTACACACACCTGAGGGAGAAGCCTGTCCTTCAATTGACACTGAACTCGTACACATTGGCAAACGCCTCCTTGTTAAAGGGCTGAGAGGAAGACCCAGAGGCCCTAACATCCTGACATGGAATAACACTAAAATCGACACACTCCAAGACACAAGTACACGATTCTCAGGTGCGTTAACAGCTCACCTGCAGGGCGACAGCCCGCATCATGTGTGGGTGTCTGTTGCACAGCGCCCCTACTGGCACCGCCCCAGCACTGCAGGCTGTGAGGGCCGTGAGGGAAGGAGACGAGGCTCCTAAAGAGACCAGGTGATGGAGACAGGCCTGGAGGTCCTCCACTCCTCTCTGCTTCCCCTCCACACGAGCTTGTCTTTGCCAGAAGAGGCCGCGCTCTCCTCCACCTCTAGAAGGTGTACATCACAGGTGTCAAACACGAGGCCCGAGGGCCAAATCCGGCCCTCCGCATCATTTTATGTGGCCCCTGACCGCTTTCCTTTTGAAGTTTTGAAATTGAAGCAACATTTCCCATGCTTTGATTTTGAAGGTTTCAAATAAAATGGATTTATGTTGTAATATTATTATTATTTTTTTTTTCTTCTATACTTTATTGGAGAATGTGCACAATATAGCGACAGGGATCAGTGAACAAGTATTTTTTTATTTTATTTTATTTTAAACAATTGAAAATAAGGAGAGATAATTAATCATAACACGCCCACCCCGCAAACCCATTATGTTGTAATATTAGAGACATTTTCTTATCTACATTATGTCTACACTCAAATAAATAATAATCAAATGCAAAGTGAGTTATTTAACAATATGTTCGAGGAGCTTCTAAAGAGTCTCCGGCCCTTTAAGAGGGCGGCCATGATGCTGCTGTGGCCCACGGTGAAAATAAGTTTGACACCCCTGGTGTAAATGATAAAGGTTCACTTCAACACAGAAGTTGGAATTCCAGACTTAATTATCTCTCATAGACACGATCAATATAAGCAACGGTATTAACCAGGGTTCTTACACATTTTGACCAATGGATTTCCATGACTTTTCCATGACTTTATACCAAATTTCCATGACCTAACACGAACAATTTAGTAAATATTGCGTATTGAAAGCGTACGCCGGCTTACATTTTAAGCGGCTTTCTTCAAAAATCGGCGTAAATGAACACGTGATAACAAATTTCCATGACTTTTCCCAAACTTTTATGATTTGAGTTTTTTTCCATGACTTTTCCAGGCCTGGAAATGACCATTTTAAAATTCCACGACTTTTCCAGGTTTTCCATGACCGTAAGAACCCTGATCAACGACGTAAAGCATGCCTCTCATCACCGGATAATCTGATGAGCCGGTCGGGGTGTTTTTTTAGGCTGCTGGAGGCCAAAAGCGTTACCTGATGTGGCAGTAGGCCAGCGTCCAGCCCTGCTCCAGCAGCAGCCTCTTCTCTGGGCGGAAGTCCATGTCGAGGTCTCGGCCATAAGCTCCGTAGACGTGGACCAGCAGTGGCGCCGGACGCAGACGCTCCACGGGTGTCGAATGAAACAGCGTCAGCGGCACCAAGGTACCGTCCTACGGAGGAGAGGCGGACGGACTGGTGAGGAGAACACGTCACCAAGTGTTCAATACACTTGAAACAAGTCAGCGTGACTGAATGCGTACTATTGATAGAGTTCTTACACATTTTGACCGATGGATTTCCATGACTTTAAATCAAATTTCCATGACTAAATTGAAATCTCGGTATAAACATGAACAATTTAGAACATTTTACGTATTGAGAGCTACTGCTTGCTTGTATTTTGAGCGTCTTTCTTTAAAAAACATATTTATTATTTCAAACTCGGCGTAAATGAACATGTGATTATATCACATTTCCATGACTTTTCCAAAACTTTTATGATTTAAGTTTTTTCCATGACTTTTCCCGATTTTCCATGACCGTACAAACCCATGTTATCATTGTCTTTAACTCTTTCTAACTTCCTTGGCTAATATCACATTATTTGTTCCTATTATCTGCTGGAATGAAGGAGTAAGATCAAAATGCACAATAAATGGCAGTTTGCCATTAGAGCAGCTTCAGGGTTCTTACACATTTTGAACGATGGATTTCCAGGACTTTTCCAGGACTTTAAATCAAATTTCCATGACCAAATTGAAATCTCGGTAAAAACATGAACAATTTAGAACATTTTGCGTATTGAGAGCGTACGCCGGCTTATATTTTGAACGTCTTTCTTTAAAAAACATTAATTATTTCAAACTCGGTGTAAATGAACATGTAATTATAACACATTTCCACGACTTTTCCAAAACTTTTATGATTAATTTTTTTTCCATAACTTTTCCAGGCCTGGAAATGACCATTTTAAAACTCCATGACTTTTCCAGGTTTTCCATCACCGTAGAACCCTGTATGGAGGTATTCTCGTCTTGGGTGCCTCTGATGGAAACTAACATTTCCAATGTCCCGTAGAGAAAACTAGTTCAATGTTGAAACGCTGAAATTTGTTAAACAGAACATTTGAATAATTATTGAATGACCAGAGCTCCACCTCACAAACGATTATAGGAGATCTGACCCAGAAATTATCTTATACAGTCATGATTATTGATGAAGTGTTTGCCTCCTAACCCTAACCCTAACCAGTAATAGAAAGTAAGTAATAATAATATTATTATAATATAATAAAAATAAGTAATAGTAAAAGAGCTCAGTAAACAAAACGCCCTCCCTGCCAATAGTGTTTCAGTGTGCGTGAATGCGTCTTTCATATCACGTGTTCTCACTTGGTTGCAGGCCTCTAAGCGTGTGGTGGAATAGTTTCCCTGGCTCTCTGGGGAGGTCCCGTCTTTGGTGCCTGATAAAAGTAGCCCGTCCTCAGGGTACAGACAGTAGGGCACCGGGAAGTGGACTGGAGATGAAATCGAGAACTCAAACGCGCTGCGTTGGTCTGCCACACCTGGTTTCTTGGCTTGGATAGCACAGGCCCAGGAGGGGAGCTTGGGAGGATAGAAACACAAGGGTGTAAGACATTAATACATGCAAGTAAGACATGTGTAGATTTGACTGTATACTTCTTGTATTGTCTGTATCTGCGTGTGTGGGATCTGCACTGGCTGTGAAAACAGAATATCCCTCTGGCACATTAAAGACAATATACAAATATAAAGTAATCCAACAGAAAAACAAGAAGAAACTAGAACGGGCACTCGGTAGAGCGCGTACCTTCGCATATCACAAGATTGGGCATTGAATTATGAACATTTTGGCATTAGTTGCATGACAATTGGATATAAATTTACCGGGCTATGGTAAAAAGAAGATGTTGACCTTTGCATGACCTTGACCTTTGACCCGATCAATCCCAAAATCTAATCAAATGGTCTCAGGATAATAACCAATCATCCCACCAAATTCCATGCGAGTCAAGAAGATTTGGATCTTTTGCATGACCTTGACCTTTGACCCGATCAATCCCAAAATCTATTCAAATGGTCCCCGGATAATAACCAATTATCCCACCAAATGTTATGCAATTCGGTTTAATACTCTTTGACTTATGCAAATAACAAATATACGGAGATCAAAACATTACCTTCCACATTTTCAATGCAAAGGTAATAAAGAAAAGAAAGAAAGGAAAATGGTAAAGATGCAAGTTGGAGATGACCAACAGTCGAGTTTTGGGTCACACTGACCTGCACAGTGTATGCCTCCTTGGGACGGGTCAGCGGCACCACGACCAGGACGAGTTCACCGGAAGGCGTTCTCGCCACTAACACGCAGTGGTCGCCGACCACGTCCATGTCTTTGATTGCGGTGCCGGGGCCGGGGGTGAACAGAGGCACCCAGGAGGCCATGTGTGGCTCTGAGAGAGGGGCCTGCACCACCTAGTTTCATTTAAAAAATAAAACTTTACATATCTATCAGCATGTTTCTCTCCAGCCAGTTCCAGAGAACAAAAGTAAACAAGGCGTGAAGGATGCCAACATACAGAAACCTTTTGAACGCATTGTAACTTCTCAAACACCGTTTCCACATTGTATTAAAGCCCCACTATGTAGTTTTCCCCTTGTAGCGCCCCCTTCAGGTATTTAACGTGTACTTCAGTGTGGTAAATACCCAGTTACGATAGATCAGGTGTCTGAACCTCTGGCTCTGAGCCATATGTGGCTCTTCAGGTGACGCATATGGCTCTTTTGAGTTTGAGTAAAATAATAATAATCTCCTCCGCCCCCCTGTAACTTTCTCTCTCCTCCAGATGACAGCAGCAGTAATGTCAGGTCCCTTTCTTAAAGACGTCTTTGTTCTTTTATTAAACTAAAGGTCTGTTATTGGTCGTCTCCACAGCAGCATGTCTCTCTGTCTCTACGTCGCGTAGCGGAGACAATAAAAAGTCCCCTGTGAGGTGGACTGGACTATGTGACGCTGGTCATCATGACAGAAAGCAGGTCCAAGGACCGGGCGCTACAACATGGTACATAGTCGGGTTTTCTGCCCACAGAGCCCTGATGGCAGAGGAGGAGGAGCAAATCGCCATTTTAAAAGTCATTGTAGTGGCACCATTGTTTTCAAGCTGTTATTTTAAGGTAGGAATTGTTACATAGTGTCGCTTTAAGGTTCAATCTAAACAGTGTGCGTATAAACTCCACCTGATACTCTTGTCCGGGCCCAGTGTTAGACAGTATGATCAGACTCTTTCTCCAGTGCTCCACATGGTACAGGAGGTCCAGCTGGCGTGGCTGAACCAGGAGGGGCTCTAAATGGGACGCCGTCGTCTCAATGAGCAGCACCTCTGAACTGGTCCTGCTGCTGCAGTTGATGCTCAGTACCCGTCCGTCTCTTGAGAGGGCGACCTCCACAAACACACTGCGGAGATGGCAGCGTGTCAACAAGAGATGGCGTGGGAGCAGAGGCAGTGTGGACGTTACATTACCTAGACTTACTCAGGACGCGTTTCCTCGTACACGGACGTTATCCCGCTTCCACTGGAGGTCAGCTCCACCCGAAACGCGCTGCTGCAGCGTAGACCCTCCAGGGTGGTGTAAAACAGGACCTCGTCTGTGGCCCACTCTTCACACACGCAGACACAAAAGTATCTTAAAATATATATTTTAGACAGGGCACTATTACCTCGAGCTATTTAAAACGATTTAAAACGTACCAAAGCTCAAGGCCTTATCCAGCGTGGCTACGATGCGTGGGGGATCCACAGCTGATGCATTGCTCTTTCCAAGTCTCACAACCACACACCTGGATTGTCACAGAATCAGAAACAATTATTGCATGTTAATAGGGTTGCAAAATTCCGGGAATATTCAAAGTTGGAAACTTTCCACGGGAATTAACGGGAATAAACTGGAAATGTTGGGGTAATTTAACTGTATTTACCTTGTCATAAGCAGACATGCATGCAAACTTTTATGATACAACTTTTAAAAATGACATTTTGTGAGTAGAACTTTATTCTTTCATCGAACAACAAAAACATGAACCATGAAAACAAAATTGTCCCGCCAGAAATTTCAGCCTAAAATCGCCACTGGTTTACGTGTATGTTTCCGGCAGACAATGTTCCCAACCAGCTGCATTCAGGGTCCAGCTAAGCTAGGCGTGCATAGTCTAGTTCTCACCTACATTTAAGTTCCCTGTTATATGCTTTTGCAAAAAAACTTAGGCACATAATTTTTTTCAAAATTCCCGTGAACTTTCCGCCCCTTTGCAACCCTACATGTTACACATAAAAGGAATTTGATTTGGTGAAAGGTGCATGAAAATAAACAAAAAAAACACAGAACAATAAAAGTTTGAAAAAATGTGTCAGTTAAAGAAAAACTGCTTCCAAGGAAAGGATGTGTATATTTTACCTGGGCTCTTCCCTGTGAGTAGGTTTTAGTGTTGCAGCCAGATGCTTTTCCTGTGGGGACAGACGTATTCTCTGGACAGTCCACTGAATCTTCTGCTCCATCTCTTTATTATCAAGTCCTGTCTCCCTCTCGTGTCCAGAAACTTGCGCTAGATTTAGCACCTGCTCTGGAACTGGCTCACCTGTAACAGGGAGAGGACACAGAGCCAATCATAACAGTTGTAATGACACCAGTTCTCATAATGGGACACATTACACATACACATACACACACTTTGCATTTTGCACACTATCTAGATATATATATTTTATTTTATAGTGCTTTATTTACATTTACATATATGTTGTGTATATGCTGTGTATATATACATATATATTTTATTTTATGTTATTTTGTATTTTATATTTTACTTTGCACACTTTACTTTATGCACGGTCACTTTCTTTCTTTCTTATACTTATATTTTATTGTGTTTAGTTTTATAGGTGCTGCTTCTGTTGTCAACTAATTTCCCCTTGGGGATTAATAAAGTATATTTCTATTTCTATTCTATTCTATTAAAATATTGCAGATGCAGTCGTGGGGATAGAATTATATAAGATAAAGGGTACTTTAGTTTTGTAATCTTGCTTTTGGTTTGCCTCCTGTCCTCGTTAAAAGTTCTTCAATTACATCTCCATGGATTATAATTTAATAATGTCACAGGTTTCCCATCCCCAATTTTCTAGCTGTATGAATTGTTGGCATTAGTATTAAAGCTATATTTATGATTTCTGCTTACTCTGCCTCTGGTCCGTTCTGTAGATGCCATCACTCTCAATGAAATACTCATGGTGACGTCCATAGACCTGTGTCAAGAGAATGCACAGTGATACCAAAAGGCTCAATGTTTGTGTCCTTTACACTGAGGTTATATTAAAAAAAAATCACCAAATCGAAGCTGAGGCAGAAGGTCGGCCTTACCAGTGAGTGATCGGGTACGTTGGAGAACCTGCGGTACGTCGCCTTCAGTCTCTTGTTGAAATACTTCTGCAAGTCCTTGTACTTCTCGAGTCCAGAGCTGAGCTGATCAACTGACGCGTTTGAAGTGTCCTGAAATAGATCGACTTTATAAATTCTGGAGAGACATTTTCCACACTTTAAGACTTACAAATTGCACGGGCCATTCCCGTTCAAATCAATGTGTGTTTATCCTGTGCTGGAGCAAAGAACTGCAAGTCTAAATATGATGAGTATAATGTATTCTCTCTAATAAATACACGTTGATAATTTCTTAAAGTGTGAGCTAATGCAGTTTAATGAAGCCTGCCTATGTGAAACACGTTATTATTGAATGTTAGAGTATTGCACAATGGTAGTTTTTACTTTCTCTAAATGCTCTACAATGATTCCAAGAGACATACATGATCTCCTAGTGTCATTACATTACATGTTATTTAGCAGACGCTTTTATCCAAAGGAACTTACAATAAGTGCATTTAACCTAGAGTACAAACTAAGAACAACAAGAATACAGAAAGTAACATTTCCTCAACATAGTCAAACTACAAAAGTACCACAATAAGAGCCATTCAAGTGCTACTAAAGTGCAAATCTGTGTTTTAATCCAGATATAGTCATAGTGTCATGTCTCTGTAGGTTGTACAAGTGTGATTCTGTAGGGTGGTGTCATGACATACTTTCCAACTACACCGTGGTATTATGCCGTAATAACACTACTGTATTATTAATTCCCTGCAGCTTATATCCGCCTGAGTGCAGTGAGCCACATCCAAAGGTGCTCGCTTTCAGCCCGGTGCACTCATCTGTGGCTCAGCACAAGACTATAGTGTTGTCCATCTGGTAAAAAGACTCACCGACGTGCAGCAACGTGGGGCGGACGAAGAGGAGCTCCCAAGAAGCTCCAAAAACCGTAACCGAGACGGTGTACCGAGACGAGCAGGTGAGCGCAGCAGAGAGGAGAGAATGGCCATGACGAAGACTTACTTCACGTTAAATATGAACTGTTTCGTTAATGAGCTAATCGACCCATCCTGCAGTCGGCGAACCGTTGACAGTCGGGCGAACGGATTCTGGACACGTGCATGATTTCCTAAACAAAGCTGACTGTGAGTGACGTAGCGGGCAAAGACAGACTAAAGTGGTCGAATTCAGACACGCGCAACGGCCGCTTTTGAAGGGACGATCGGGCATCGATGTTTCCACAATCTACTACTATGTCTCGAACGCCAAAAAGTGTACGGAAGTAGCATGTTTCCATTGTGGGTGTAACAGGTGATTACAGTCAAGCGTATCTGCGAACATTTCTTCCTTCCGAGTTGTTTTGAGGTGGGGGGGGGGAGCCGTTATTTTTGTACAACCACATTTCTACCGATAACTGTGACAACCCGACACCAGGCACATTTGTTTCCAGGTTTATTCCCGTCCACATCTTCGAAGATAAAATGGAGAGGGACTCGAACGGTACTGCAGAAACCACCAAGCCGGCTTCGCCTTTGAGGACAAATATTAATCAAGACACCTGCGCAGCTAATTCCCACAGCGACCTGGTGGATACCTGCGGGACCCCCGACGTGGCGAGGGCCAGGTGGACTCTACTGAGACAGGTACTGGTAACCCCACAGGAGGAAAGCACGCCCCTCGGGTGGTTGTAGGCTATTTGAGCGTGCATGTTTATAAAAAAATGTGTTTTAATGGTCAACATGCAATGCGTTGTATAGCATTTCTTATTTTTCTATTTCCGTCAGAATACGTGTCCCTGAAAAAGAGGGTGTAGCAGGCTTTTCCACCTTGTCATGTCTCCTCCCTAATGTTGTCTTCAACGCAATGGCTTACTAAATTTGGAATACAATTGTACAATGCGGTTTTTTAGTAGCATATCATATTTATTCTAAACCCAAGATGGGAGGAATATGGGCAGTGACATTGCCTATAATACAACAGTTCCAGTTACATAGCATACCAGTTTGTTTGTTAAGCAATCTTGGTTCATTAGTGCCTGATCTGCTCTGGCATGCAGTTTAACTTCAATCCATATCCCGTCTGTAATGCTTATTAATGAGTAATTGTATAACAATACATTCCAGCTTTACAGTATTTTATCTTAAGCATCCCTCTTTTTCTCTCCGCTGGCCACTGATTAGCATAACATGTACAATAACCTCGTACAAGCAACAGCAGGAGCTGTAAAAGTAGGGCTTGTGCTTTTCCCCATAGATGGGCATTACACAGGCATTACACTCGGGTGACAGGATAAGCTCCCTCCAATGGGGCCATCTTGCATTCTGCATTTCTTCCTCTTGGCGCAGTAATGTCCTTTTATGTGGGCACTTTACCAGAATACATACATACACACATACATATATCTAATATTGACATATACATACAACGATAGATAGATAGATGCTGTATACAAAACTACAATATATAATGTAATGAGTGTAGTGTCTGTGTAATAATCTGTATGTTATGTTTAAAGTAGACTTTCATTCAGTTCATCTCAAGTAAACATGACTTTGTTATTGAACTTCTGGACGAAGGAGAAATATTAAATGTGTAAACATTTTCTTTCTCCTCCATTGCTTGCCACGGTCCCAAAGGACCTATTGTCTGTTGAAACAAAGCCTCAATCGGTCCAAACAGGAACACATGATTAATTTGTTAAATGCTGAGACTTGAGAGCTTATGGGAATATTTACCAGCTCTTTTGAGGAAATTGAAATTCATTAACTCTTTCTTTCCACTGCCAACTCTCATAGGTGTTGCGTCAGAAGCAGGCGGACAATCCAGATGTCAAACAGGTGTCTGTTCGCAGGTTCGCAACGTTTGACCTTTTCATCAGGAAAAGGATTCTGACACAAGACTCCAGTGATAACTCAGATGACCAGTGGGTGGAGTACAGAAGTGTCTTCTTCCCCGAATACAGTGCCTTGCTCAGGTACACACACTTGAATGGACACACATCACTAGGCTCTAGTTTCACACAGACACATAAAGCATGGTGACAGATGACACCGTACAAGGAGCTGTTCCATGATGCAACATCTGACTAGTTGGGTCAAATCCAGTACTGAACACTTTCAAAGTCAAAGTCAAAGTCAGTTTTATTTGTCAATTTTCATATGTGCAACATAGAGAAGATTGAAATTGCGTTTCTCTTCTGTCCAACATAAAGTGATTTGTTCAACATATAGAGAGCATAAGTGCATAGACAACATAAACATAAAGTGCATGGACAACATAAAGTGCAAAAAAGTAAAAGAACATGTAAACATATAGACAAGATACATTTAATTAATTAAATTTAATTAAGTAATTCAATTAATTTTTCCAGGCTCCTACTGTGTCTTTCTACTTTTATCATTTAGTGAAAAAGAGCAGATGGTGATAAAATAATCTAGAATATTTTGTTTGTTTTTAATCTAATCTAACATCAAATGTAACACATGTTGTAGAATTAAATTAAGCAAAACACCTCCGTATTGTCAACATTTTAGACTCACTTTTTGGTATATATGTCAAGATTATTTGTTGTGTTTTACTATCTCTAAGAGAAATTAACAAGTACAATATAGTATTCTCCCAAACCGCTTTGTCATTTTTTGGGTCTCTTTAGGGATAACCTGGGCCCTATCAGAGTTAATGAAGTGCTCAAAAGTTTTGACAACACCGGTAATGTCTGTAAGTACATATTTAATCTTACTCCTTGAAGGCATTGTGTTTATAATATGTTTATGTGATTATGTCCACCGTGTTTGCTTTATTTGCACTTCTCCCTGGATTTGATGCCATTCTAAGACACACGCACACAAACGCACACAAACGCACACAATCGCACACACGCATTCTACAACTTTGGCTTTGCCTCGTGCTGTTAGTGTTTGATTGAGGGTTTGATGCAGGATGTTTGATTCCATCTCTATGGCTCTCGTGTGGCTTCTCAAGCACTTTATCATGTACTCATTCCTCCCAACTAACTTCAAATCTCCTTTTAGAGGGAATTTGGGCTTCAGTCTTCTTATTGCTTCACTCGACAGTGATGAGTAATTGAGCAGAAAAGAAAGGACACATTGCAGACAGGGGTTTGCACATGCTCTCCGATGTGGCGTAGAATACCATCACCTGACACGCAAGAGCCTGATTTCACCTTCATTCTGTCATGTTTGTGTGAGGCATATAGCTTGACTGAGTTTACTTCTGGTTGACTTGAATTTAGTTTCCCTCTGTAATGTTCAGTTATTCCATGTGTCTTTTTTTTTTTTTTAGATCTAATACATCTAAGATAACTATATTTAAAACAAAAATAAATTGTGTTATGGAGGTATTTCAACCAGAAATGCATGTTTGCATCGTCAGCTACACAAACACTGTCTGTAGGATTCTTTATGAGATTAGACTATAATAGAATAGAATACTTTATTAATCCCCAAGGGGAAATGTGTTGACACAGTAGCACCAATAAACTAAACACAATAAAATATAAATATAAGAAAGAAAGAAAGTGACTGTGCATAAAGTAAAATAAAAAAAAAATATATATATATATATATATATATATATATATATATATATATATAGACAACATATATGTAAATAATAAATTACAGACAAGTATTCTCTGTTATAAGTACTTGTGTTAATTGTGCATGTATTTTTGGGTTAATTTGTGACTTGTTTACAGTTCAACTTCATCGTCCAACTAAGTGGAAATTAAGTAAAAAAAGAAAAATCTGCAGTAGTATGAAACATTGCAACACATACATCTGATTTGGATGTGGTCCCTTTGTAGTTATTATAAACCTATTTCTGTCGAGCTCCATCTTCACAGGCATGCGACGGGTCATGCTAAAAGTCCTCGGCTAGAGTTAACCAGCCAGATGGCTGCAGTCAGGGTCAGAGGTGAAGGTTATGGCGAGGGCTACTTCACTGACCACTGGGCTCAGACCATGTAGGTCACGACAGGACCAACCTGCAGGAATGGATAATCCCTTTTCTCTGCAATGAAACAATAGGATCAATACTTTTGACTATGTAGAGAGAGAAATGAAGAGGTCGTCATGTTTTTGCCTCGGGGGACTCTCACTGTGCCGGTTGTGATTTGCAGATTCCTCATTCCCTGTTTTTTCTTCATTCTCTTTCTCCTGTTTCTATGAAGTAGAAGCTAATACAAAGACCTCCTCCCTCATTTCTCTCCCCTCACACCAGACATTTCCTTACCGCTTGCAGTATACCCCCTCATCCCGCTTTCTCAATCTACCCCTGTTACCCTTTCTCCTCTTTCTTTCTTCCATCCCTCTTTCCTCCCAGCTGGAGTCGTGCTTGGCCAGATGGGTAACTGAGTTCCTGACTTGGCCGGTGGATTAGCACAGCCGGAGATGAGAGCATAAAGGTGGGGAGAGGAGAAAGGGGGGAGATGGTGGGTGGGCATGCCAGAGGTGGAGTGTGTGTGCGTGTGTGTGTGTGTGTGTGTGTGTGTGTCAGGAGTGGAGAGCCACTAGCAACGGGACCTTGTTCCTCAAACAATGAGCCAGCCATCTCCCTCCTGTTCTCCATCCCGTGTTTGGGACTAGTAATGCGTGAGATCAATTAGGATTGGTTGAGAGGAGGCTCTGAAAGGCCTGGAGGTGACCCTGTCAGAGCTCTGGGGTATATTTTTGGGGAAGGGAGTCAGATAGAAACCCCTCCTAAATACACAAACGCACACACCTGCTTATATCTGCCCCTCACAAAGATTTACAGCCATTCACTTCCACACAGTCTCGCTAATGAACACATATTCACGTCTTTGCCCACCATCACATCCTCTCCACCTTCCCTGCTATCTCGATAATCCCCCCACCCCTGAGGTGTGGACAAGCCCAAATCCTGGGGGTCCTGGTCCTCCTGAATAGCAGGCTAAAAAGCCTGGCCGGATTAGTCCACTGCCTCCAAAATGTGTAGACTCAGCTTAGAATTGCTACCTCCTCCCAGCATGACCCTCTCACCCGGCTATTGTGTTTGTCCCACCACTGTGCACGGATGTGAACAATATGTTGTTTCTTAAGGTGACGATAAGCTGGAGTCAATGGTTTTATTTCAAGACCAGAGGAGCTGACAAGGAGTCTCAATGAAGGTGTTTTAGGAAATGGAGTGTATCTTATGACATCATATCCCTGAGGGGACTCGGACAACGTAGAGTTTTGAATGTGTGGGCTATAGGGCACCTCTACCTAAATCTAATAAGCATTTTATTTATTAAAAAAAAAAGATTCACGCCGGAATTCAACCATATTTATGGTTTGATGGAGAATGTGTGTATAATTTACAGCCCATTGCCTAACAGTATGTGCTGTAACATAGGGCACGCTCTTACAGATAACCTTATTCTTTAATTACCTTTCTGACGAGCAGGTTTAGAATATACTCCGTGTCATCGGGTCGGGTTTCGTTTCACTGCCGACTTGGGTCTCAGATCTGTGTATCCATAAGTTCAATACCCAAGTGGATCTGAATTTTGGGGTTTGAGCATTTCAGCTTCATCCTCGGGTTTATTTGCATCAGGTTTTACTGTGCATACCCCTTCTGATCAATTAAAACAAACAAAAAGTATGCAGATCAGGTTGAGTTATGTTTTCTGCGTCTGTGTTTTGGATTGGGTTCAACACTTTGGATCCACGAAGACCTACTGTATACCTGGATGTTTTATAGACAGTACATCCATCTGACAGGTGACTTTTGGTCATATAAATACCATCTAAATTCACACAAAGTACCCCCTCTTGTGGTCATTTAACAGTCGTGGAACGGCAGTTACATTTGTAACTCGTTATATGTCGTCAATGAATAATTGGGCTTATTTCAGACTGGTCTTGATCACTTTGAACAATTTAAACTCTGAACTTCCGACCTTCCTGGTTGTCTAGCTGACAGCGGGGGCTTGTAATTTTAAGAGAGCTTTGTGCGGCCGTTGCTTAGGGTTTTAGGGGTGCTTCTTTCCTGCTAGGGATCAGGACTTAAGGACACAATGCAGGCCCTTGGGGTTAGGTGACGAAGAATGCATCAGAGGAGGTGTGTCATGCGTTTGAGAGGGTTTAGGAAGAGCTTGTTGACATTGCAGAGCTATTGGTAAGAGGGCTTGTTGGGTTGTGGGGTGACTAGTTTGGTTCATGTCACATGACAAACACAAACCAGAGCCGTCCTCCACTGGGAGCCATTGAAGAAGCTACGACTTCACACTCATTTCGAGCATTGCGTTCCCCGTTTCTGCATTAGTGTGTGCATCTCTGTGTGGGTAATCAACAGCCAAGCATCCTAATGAAGCCTAATGGAGCCTTCTTCACTCCAGCCGTCATTGGCTGAATGGCTACTCGCCTTTCAGCCTCTCAGTCGTCCCTATTATCTCCCACAGTCTTCACCTATCACCCCCACCGATAAATACTATAAGCCCTGAATACTTGAGTGTTATATGAGAGAGCAGGGGGAGGGGGGGGGGGCTGGTTAGGTTAGCTGATCATTTCTGTGTGTCTCTGTGTTATGAGACCGTTAGTGACAGAGGGGATACATGTCACCTTAGTTAAGGTAACCTACCAAGTAAGCAAGTCATCAATGTTCACAACAGCCGTGTGTTCTTGTCGCTTCCTGTCGCAGCTTGGGACAGATGTGTGTGTGTGTGTGTGTGTGTGTGTTTTGTATCCAGTGGTTCTGTCACACAATCATATATGCATGTTTAATTTGTTGTACTGGTGTCTCAGCATTCTTAGGGACTTGTGTGTGTGTGCATGCACATATTAGCATGTGTGTGTGTGTGTGTGTGTGTTGTAATAGGTGCCCCCCCGTAGCCTCCCCTTGTGCCAAGCCTTTAGCAGAGCCCTGTTTGCATAATTATGCTAATTCATTGTGCCATAGTGTTAATTAGACCTTGTTAGACAATAGAGCTAGACTGGGCGCTGGCAGGCATACATACACACACATACACATACACACATACACACACACACACTCTCTCAGACGGTTGTGTCAATGACAAGGTTTGTGGTCCCCCTCTGCGCAGTTTATACTGTGCTCGCTATAGAAATTGTTCTCCACTGGTGTGCTCTGGACTGAGCTCAGGTGTCTCTTACATTTCTGATTTAAACTCATGGAACAAAAATCAATGCGAAAAAAGAATACCACATAAACCTCCTCACAATCTAATACAATTGGTCAATGCACATTCTGTCATCATCTCCTATTCTTCAGAGCGGTTGTTCGTTGCTCCTTTGCCTGCAATCTTTTAATTATTTTGCGTTATCATTGTACATTGTGACGCTAATCAATGGAGCGCACCTCGGTTTACTTTTGTTTGACCATGAGATGTGATTATGAGTCGGTCCCGGACCGGGAAGAAGGACATTTGTATTGGGAAGAAGGACATTTGTATTATTTCTCGAAATATACATTTCTTGAAATGCAGGTAAAATAAATGCATTCATTAAATGTACATTGTCACTATTAGAGAGAATATATTGTGTATAGAGTCTGAACGTATCTTTTGATTTTTCAAGATATTTGATTTAAGTAATTTGTAATGTCAGTGGTATCAGACATTGTTTTTAATATTTAAATATATAAATACATTCTACGACAATGAATGAATGACCCCAACTGGACTTTAGAATTATTACTTTTTCTCATAGTGCAACACAATTGAGGCTATTTTGATACGATGTTTACTATTTGTGTATGTCCTTCAGAGTTGGATAAAAGTGACACACTGACATGCTTCATAAGTGTTGTTTAAGAAAATGTTTAACCATTGTCACAATTAATTTTTCTAAACTAATATAACAACTAAACACAAAGTTAGTCACACAGTGAGTGGCTCTAGCTTTTAAAGTGTGTGTGTGTGTGTGTGTGTCACTTTGTGGTGCAGCAGTAGGGGTTGAAGGTAGCGCTATAGCAAGACTTGTGTGGCTCGAGGGCACATTGAAAGAGTTGCCGGTTGACTTAATTGAAAGTAATTGATTTTCGCTTCTGTGGCCTTGTCTCCTCCATCCGATCACTGGAGGGAACGAGGAGCCGGGACTCGCCTGAAGTCCTGTGGGTGTTGGAGGCATCTTGACACTCGAGAAGTAAACAGTCGCAGCGCTATATCGGAACACAAGTTGAAGCTAATGTGCATGTCACTGTATATGTGCGTGCACACGCATGCATGTGCACGCCAACATCCCCTCCATTAAGCCATTGTGACTTTCAGCATAATTGGGATTGAAGGTGAGCTGCTTGGTGTAAGTTTGCTCAGGGAGTCGTCTCCTATTATAGCCAGCAGTTGATTATGTGCATTTGTGCATGACTGAATGATTTTGTGTGTGTGCGAGCGTGTGTGTGTGTGTGTCCAGATGCGTGTGCACGTTTGCACTATTACCAGTAAGCGGTGGGGATTAAGTTCAGGAAATGAGTAGAGCGTTAAAGGGTGCTTCCCTGCCTAGTGCTCTTGCATTGTCACCGCTGCTAATGCTCAGCTAATTACGAGGACATACTTTAACAGCGAGCTCAGCCCGTCACCCTTGTGTCTCTCCACCTCGTTCCCTTCCTTTCTTGGGTTACCCCCTCACCCTAGAATTAGGGGATGGAATGAAAGAGAGAAAGAAAAAAGAAAGAGTAATAACAGGGTCCCCCCCCACACACACACACACACACTAAAAGCTCACCCTCCCTCTGGACGGATACAATTATTGGATTTTTCTCCATTTAAGTCACCCAACCCCAATGTGCCCCTCCTGGCAATGTCCCCTATGGTGCCTAAGCTCAGCATACACGGGCTCCTTCAACCATGTAACGCACACAAAGAAACCCAGAGTATATCATGGAGTTGTGACCATCAGTTGAAACATCACGCCATTGAGTGTAATCACATTAAATACAATATACTCTACCTCCTCCTCATGTTATCTTTGAAGCTTTTATTCATACGAAAGGCTCTTTTTTTGTATTTTAAGTATTTTTTTTTATTTATTCGCACAAAATAAAAAGTAACAAATGTAACATTATTAAAAGACACAGAAATGAGTGCAGGTGAGAAAAGAACCCCAAAGGGCTTATGCAAGGTTCTCACCTAAAGTAATGAATAATAAACAAGAATAACATTTAACGTGCTAAAACAAACAACAATACACATCAAGGAATACAAAACACTAAGTAGATGATGAAAAGGCTTGATTCACCAGGCTGGCCCTTAATCTATGTTTGAAGTTACTGAGTGAAGATGAAGAGTTAGCAATAAGAATGTGATTATTGCTAATTATTGCTAAGTACAAGATGTAATATAAGCTAAGGAGGGTTGCCACACTTACTCTGCATGCATACTTTGTCATTGTGCACGTCTGAATATTTGTGTGCACCATAAATGTATGCACCCACCCACACACACACACACACACACACACACACACACGTGCAAAGCAAGCTTGCATTAGAGAGCTAAGTGATTAGTGCGTGGTAGTTAATTTTGCTCTCCTCCCTCTTGTTCCCATCAAGTGCACTGTGTGTACTTCCAAAGGCACACGTGCACACAGTGCAGCGTGCGCATGCTTGTTTATGTGTGTGCAGTGTGTGTCCCTGATGATGTTTTAAAACAAATAGATGATTAGTGTGATTACTGTGTTGGTCGGGAGGTAAACGGCTCTAGTAAATGGCTACACGCTCATATGGGAATAGGCTTTGGCTCCCGTCCAAAACACTCAGTCTGTGCGCGTGCGTGTGTTTCACAATGTCTTGCTCTGCATTGGTTTCATCGGATGTCAGCTATATTTCTGCAGTTTTATCATATAGTCTTGCCACATTTACAATCATTTCCATGACGGGAATAGAAACGTAAATATTTCTTCATCGCCAAAACCTTTTATGGCTCCGAGGAAACATTTTACGAGCTCAGAGACATTGTTATAGGATCGGTTTATTTTCTGTTTAACTTACAGCGTGAGATGGGCATGCACATTATATGTGGATATTTATCAAATATGATCAATATATTTATCCTTAGTTCAAGGGCCTGTTTTAAAAAATCCCCAACAGCCTGTCAACTAGTCCTGCAAGTGCTAACGTGTTTGTTATTTAACGAAGGAGCCATTAATTCACTTATTGACTCGCCGTACAGCTTTAATGCACAAGCGGCTCCGGTACTTGTTTGTGTCTCTTTCTGTCGGGAGACTCCCTAAATAGCCCCACAGGGGCAGCTGGCCGCGCTGATGCTAAAGTAGGTGTTGTTGCTAATGGCTGCGCTGAATGCTAATGGGAGCTAGCGTGGTCCTCTGAGGGGAAAGTTAACTGATTTCCAAATGTTCCCCTGAGAGACTTCCCTCATCGCTAACTAGCTGTAGCATCTCTCTGGGGCTCCAGGCTGAAGGGACTGAAGCAAACTGCCATTTATTGTGCATTTTGATCTTACTCCTTCGTTTCAGCAGATAATAGGAAAATATTATGTGATATTAGCCAAGTTAAAGACAATGATAACATATACAGGGTTCGTACGGTCATGGAAAACCTGGAAAAGTCATGGGATTTTAAAATGGTCATGGAAAAAACTTAAATCATCAAAGTTTGGGAAAAGTCATGGACATGTGTTATAATCACATGTTCATTTACGCCGAGTTTGAAATAATTAGTATGTTTTTTAAAGAAAGACGCTCAAAGTATAAGCCGGCGTACGCTCTCAATACGCAACATGTTCTAAATGATTCATGTTTATACCGAGATTTCAGTTTGTTCATGGATATATATATATTCATGGAAAAGTCATGGAAATCCATCGGTCGAAATGTGTAAGAACCCTGAAACATCTTTGTGGTATAAATGTTATAAAACGCTACACATTGAACATTTCCATTTTTCCTTAATTATGAGGTTTTATGGCTTTTGTTGAGTTTTAGTCCTATTTCACATTCACCCACTTTTGCACACAGCTCTTTAACTCTCTTATTCTGTCCTCAGCAGGCCATGGCGCCACAGACCTTTGTGTTGGCCAGCTGAGGCTGAACCCCCCCCCCCCCCCACCACCCCCCTTCTCAAAAACCAAGATTCGATGATGGATATCTATTTAAATCCGATACGGTCATATTCAAATAACGCAATTATTTGCACACCCCAGGATCTGGAGGCTGAATTAAATGAAATGTCAATAAAAGTCAAAGTAATCATTAAAACTTCTTCGTCGTCTCGGAATCGACGTTCTGGACCCAACAATATCTTTGGAAACCGCAACCAGATATTAATTTGAGACAAATCAATTAATTCTTTTTTTTTATACAATTAATTGTTTCAGCATTGCTGTATTTAGTTTATGTGCACATGTATGCTGTGAATTAGGTGAGGAGATGATGAGCTTGATTTAAGGAAAAACACAAAACAATTGATGCATGCAGCATATACAAGTTTCGCTTTGAAAAAAAGAAATCTCCTACTTTTAAAACAAAAAAAAGAGTAAGATTGTTTTTGGAAGTTGAGGAAGAGGAGGAGGTAGAAATGAAGGAGATGACACCTTTTACAATGTTGTGTTTTACTCTGTTGGACTCTGTACCCCTTACCTCTGAAGATACAGGCTCTGAACACAAAGCATATTTTTTAAGGCTTATATGCACATGCACACCGCAGACCTGTGTGTGATATGTGTGTGTGTGTGTGTGTGTGTGTGTGTGTGTGTGTGTGTGTGTGTGTGTGTGTGTGTGTGTGTGTGTGTGTGTGTGTGTGTGTGTGTACTTAACACGTGTGTGTGGTTGTGTCTCAGTAGGCACTGAAAGGATTACAGGAAGATTGGTGTGGAACCAGGTTGCTAGAGGGGTCCCCTCCAAACCCTCTGTGCTGCCCCACTGGGCCTTTCATCAAGTGTGTGTGTGTGTGTGTGTGTGTGTGTGTGTGTGTGTGTGTGTGACTGTAACTATGGAGGGAGGAGTAAGTGTGGCATCTTTTTCAGTCACCTGCATTTTTCTTTCTTCTTTTCACCCTTTTGTGATTTGTCGACTCCGGTGGCAAACTCTTATCTTAGATGTGTTAAAAAAAGAAGAAGAAAGACCCTGAACATAGTGTTTTGATTGACGCAGCTGTGTGAAGGTAATCAATGTTGAAAGAAGCGCGGCCTCAGGAGTTCACGTATCGGTACGAAACCAGGGGAAACTTTCTTTGAAGTAAACAATATATTTTGGAAGGTTATTAAAAGATGGCTCACAGTCGTCGCTTACGACGGACGTTTCTCTTCCCGTTTCGCCGGGGACATCTTCCCTCCCGGTTTCCTTGTTTTCCTCTCTGCTGTGCTTCTTCCCACCCCCGATGCCTTCCTCTCACTCTCTCCACCCACCAGTGATTGCACAATATTCCCATCTCCACCACTCCACCATAATCATAACAGTCCAGATTCTGTGCCAGTCTGCACACACAAAACGCATACTGACACACACCCACACACACACACACACACACACACACACACACACATGTCCTGGAGGAGAAATACAGTTGGTGCTTTTATGCTGCTTTCCCAAGTGGCTGTTTTTCGAGCGCAGGCACAATGGAGGGCCTAATGTGGATTTGTTTAGAGAGCTGGTTAATTGGAGTGGGATGCTCTAATTGCACCTCTTTCATGGTGTGTGTGTGTGTGTGTGTGTGTGTGTGTGTGTGTGTGTGTGTGTGTGTGTGTGTGTGTTTGTGGATGTGGATATGTGTGTGAATGAGTGTCACCTGGCCTTTGTTTGGACTGTGTGTGGGAAAACATTTGCTCAGCTATAACTACACTACACAAACACTATAAGCTACATAACACACACACATAAGGGGTGTGGAGTGTCTAAGCACAGAGAGCGGGAGGGGGGAAAGAGACAGAGAAAGAAAACATGAATAGTACACCTTTTATAATAAGTATAAACTACTGTATGGGCAGAGCATTTATGTGGATGCACAACTTGTCTTGGTACATGTGCTTCCCTCTGCCTCTTTCTGCTGGTGCCGTCCCCCAGTTGGGGGTGCTCTAAGTCCTTGTATGACTCCACTGCTGGCTTCTACATGTGTGTGTGTGTGTGTGTGTGTGTGTGTGTGTGTGTGTGTCCACAGATGCCTGGCTGTTTGTGATTTGGCGCTTACTTGTAGGGTTGTAAGGGTAAGATTATCCCGATTCGAAATCTATCTTTGAAAATATCAAAGTATGCAGTATTATTATTATCATCAGTTGCAATGATCCAGAAAGGATTGAGAGCAGTATAACTGAAGCATGATAGCAGCACTACAGCATGTTACATTAAATATTAAATGTAAAATAAATGGGGTCATTAGAAATATTATCCGATGGTGATTCATAAGGCTCGAACCAAAGATATTGTTCCACACACACTTGCACAAAAGCACCACTTCATATCTTTTGTCTACGAAAGATGTGAAGAAATAAGTAATTCAGCAGGAAACATCAGTTGACTAAGATTTCTTTCTTCCATAAGTCATTTAAAAACAAACAAACAGAAGTACCAATGAGTCGACTAATTATTAACGATGAATATAAACTGTAAGGAGCAGGTGAGCCAACGCTGAACACCCTGACCATTTCAACCGAGATACCTCCCAGTTCGACATCTGTGGCCTTTATACCTTTGACTTTTAAAGAGGATCAAATATACTCGGACACATACTGTACATACACTCCTGTTTTACTAATATAGGATTGGAATATAGGACACGTAAGATAGTTTTCATCATGGTTATTAGAACTACTTCATTATCATTTTACAAGATATTCACAGGTGATGCAATAAAGGAAAACCCTTACTAAATAAATGGGGCAATGTAATGAATACAGGACACTGTGTGGCTTTTAGATAGATAGATAGATACTTTATTAATCCCCAAGGGTAAATTTGTTGTTACAGTAGCACCAATAAACTAAACACAAGAATAAAATATAAATATAAGAAACCGACACAGTGACTGTGCACAAAGACAGCAGATCCATACCAGTTCAAAAATCGATGGACGATTCTGGTCCAACGTATCAGACACATTAAAACACAAAATAAGGGAATATTTATGGAAGAATGGTGTTTAATCCTCAAGTAAAGTTCCCGAGAACCAATGACAAGGGGCACTGAAACTCACGGAGGCCCAACCCTTTGCACATCCACTTTATGTTGTGCATCATCTGTTTATAAAACCTCTGCAAAAACATAATATGACAAAGATGGAACCAATTAAATGAATAATAACACCGTTTTAGATGAATTGGGAGTCAGTTGGCTCCACTTTCTAAATGTTTCATTCCCTCTTCTTTCGTCCACTCTCTAATTCCTCCTCCTCCTCAACAGAATCCATTTGTTTTCCCTCTTTACTTTCTGTCTGTGCAGTTTTCTTTCAGTCTCGGTCCACCATCCACTTATGATGATGTGTGTGTGTGTGTGTGTGTGTGTGTGTGTGTTTGTATATGTGTGGGTACCTCTGTGTGAGTGCAAACACATGGCGTGCCCTAAGTGCGCCATAGGCCTAAAGCTGATCAATGACCATCATTTAAGCCCATTTTCATCCTACACACACACACACACACACACACACACACACACACACACACACACACACACACACACACACACACACACACACACACACACACACACACACACGCGCACAGTGCTTTGCTGATCAATTGAAAATAAGTGTCATTCACTTTTGCTTGTCTGCTAAAGGACACGGACAGAGACAGGATGGTCCGTCTCTATTTCTTTTTAGACTTTTCTTTGTGCGCTTCTGAGTTTAGTTTTTGTTTGCAATTATGAGACAAGAGCGATCTCTTTTGTCAGTGTGTATGTGTTTGCCTTTCTCTTTGCTTGTATGGGCTTGTGTGTGTGTGTGTGTGGGGGGAGAGAGAGAGTTCAGGTGAATGCATGTGTTTGCAGGGTCAGTCTAAATGGAGATGTATTATTAGTAACCATTCTAAGTGTGGTCACTGTAGCTCCCTAGCAAGGCAATCAGATCACTTAAGAGGCTTCTTGGTCTCTGGTCTATGGCCTCAAGCTTCCTGTCTCTCCTTGTCTGTCTCTCTCTCTCCATCCTTTAATGCCCCTCTCCAACACACACAAAACCCCAGCAGCCACGGCCATCACCCCTTATCTCCTCTCTCCTCGCCCCGTCTCTCCTCTCTACCACTCCTGCCTCCTGTCCTTTACCTCCATGGGGGAAACAGGACAAGGTCATGAAGATAAACACAGAAAAGTGAAAGTGAAAGTGGAAGGGAGCGAGCGAGAGACAGAAAGAGCTGAAATGAACCATCTCATTTGGACATTGGCCCTTGGGCGGCCGTGGTGAGAGGCTAGCTAGCCTTGCAGATAATGCCCAATTGAGTATAAGGCATTATTTAGCTTCAGTTAGTCGGCTGCTTTGACAGGCTATTACTGGAAAGAATGAAGCGTGTGTGTGTGTGTGTGTGTGTGTGTGTGTGTGTGTGTGTGTGTGTGTGTGTGTGCCATATGGGTAACTGCCCTTGAGACCCAGTAGCATTGGTATTACTTTACCTGCACATTGCTAGTATACTGGAGTTGCGTGCACCACACACACACACACACACACACACACACACACACACACACACACACACACACACACACACACACACACACACACACACACACACACACACACACACACACACACACACACATTGTTAGCTACAAACAAAACGGGGTTTATTGACATAATCTTTAGCAGCATTGTACATTTCTGTCCGTCTGTGTGTCTTTTTCCTGATCTCACTTCCTTCGTGCTTTTCTATCTCCCTCTTATTTAGTCCGTCCTACCGTTGTGTGTTTGTCTTTCTGTTGCACACACATTGCATTTGGTTAAATATCGCTCGTCAGCCTCGCGCTCAACCCTGTGCTCTTGAGTAGGCTGTTCAGTCCCTTCACCCCGGTGACACCTTGGACCCGTTCCAGACTCCCAAAAGCACATCCATAACAAACCCATGACAGAAAGGCAGCTTAATCTATATGGTATCTTACATATTTTGCAATGTTTAGATTCTTAGCGTTTTGATATGTATCACCACTTGTATGATGATTCAAGACAGTTTGTGTTTTTGGCTCAACTATCAATCAACAAAACATCTAAGGTCCCGACTTCACGGCATCTGAAGAGAGAAACTTGTTTCCTGTAATATTGCTTTCTGAAAATTCTGTATAATATCAATCAAATAAATACAGTATATTTATTTTTATTTATTTTATTTTTATTATTTTTATTTATTTATTGTAGATTTGTACATTTAAGAAAAAAAAGGTTTTATTTATGTTATAGATTACTTTCTAATTTGTTGATTGATTTATCGTTTAGTTAATACAATAGTGAGACACTTGCACAAGTTAAAGTGTTTACAAGTTTATTTTCACAGACCAAAACACACAGATATAAAATGTGCAATGATCTAAACTTTAAATAGCAGCACTTCTTCATATTCAATCAACCATTTCATCATTGATGCATTTAGTACAAATATTATTTTAAATGTAAAAAGAAACATGATTGACGATGATTATGTTTACATTGTTCCTTTTATCTATAGACAGAATGGCCAAGAGTACATTTCTCCAAAATTAGTCGTAAACTTAATTCTTATTTAACTTATTCTCTCGTCGATTGGAATAGTTTAGATCTAATTTTATATCAAGACAAACCATAAAGTCAAACAATAACCACCAAAGTGTTTTAAAAGACACTTATGATGTAGTCGACACGTCCTCTTTATCAAAGAGACGGTAACATTATCCAATAATTATTGTTGATGACATATATGTATCGTGTATATATATATATATATATATATATATATATATATATATATATATATATATATATATGTATATGTATATATGTTGCCTCTGTTCCTCTCCTTCCTTTACTGTTAGGTACATAAGTGAAAGAAATGTAGTGTTCACTCTCCGTTCCAATGCTCTCTATTTGTTTATAATGGCACAAAGTGAAATTAGTAACACCTTCTATGATGCACATGTCGATAACGCATTGCAACATGACTTTTTAATAGTTTGTTATAACCTGCTTTTATCACTCTATACATAGATATCCACAATGCTGTATGACGATGCTCATAACACCACTCAGCATTTTATAATGACTTATCAGGTATTATAATAGCTTTATAGAGTAACTTCTAATCACATTTCAATGCAATATACCAGTGATTAGAATGCATTAAACTTTTTTATTGCGGTCTAGGAATTATAATGCATCGTGCAAAATGGACAGTTAAACATACAGCATTGTATCCGTGATAACACATAAAAAAGTTCAGATTAAAAACCGTGCATATATCAATTTGTGTTCATGTTTTTTATATAATCAATATAAATATTTAGCCCTAAATGATGTGACTTCTGCATTTATTTAAACTAAATAAGTACAAAAACAACACACAGTCCAGTAGTAATGATGGTCCTGTCCCCCATATCTGCACGGAAAAGTAAAGCGGATGGAAATGAGGAGCGAGGGGAGGAGAGGAGAATGTCTAATAGAGATATATCATTACACTGTTATACGTGTAATCTATTGTGCTGCCATTGAACAGCAGCAGCGTGAGTTTGGCAGTAGGCCATGCGCACACACACACACACACCCACGCTGTGCCTCCAGTGGGGCAGTAATAGAGGGTGTGAGTGTATTAGTCGCTACAGTCCAAGTGTTAAGTGCTGGCCTGGTGTGTGTGAGATCGATGACAGCCGGGCGGCCCCTCATCCACACGCACACACACACACACACACACACATCGACACACACAGAGCTGTGACACATAGCCTGGGGTCAGGGGTCATACACAGACATCTATGTCTCTAAAACACACACAGGCATCTCGCCCTCTACTTATGTGTGTGTATATACGTATCAAAAACACTCTTTTTATATTACACACATATAGACACACACACACACACACACACACACACTGCCATACATATACCCATCCTGTCCGGTGACCATAGGGAGGGCCTGCTGTCAAGCACCGGTGGTCCATCGATACTCTGGCAGAGCACTAATGCCTGCTGTCTGCTGATGGACACTGGCCTGCCTCCAGGGACCATTATACTCACTGGGACACAGACAGACTCACACATACGCAAACACACATCAGTGCACTAACATGGAACAAATAAACACACCTCACTAGTACGTGCATGAACACACACTAATTCCTCAGATTCATGCACGTACAGTAGATGCATGCATTTCTTTTTTTTGTTGTGTTTTCGAAGCACTGCACAGTATTGAGACTGTGACACTCCCAGTAGTGTTGGACAGCTTTGTAACAATGCATATTTGTTGATTACCAAATATGCCAAATGGTAGAACTGCATTTAACATGTCCTGGTGGGAAATAAACTCCTTCGCAGAAACAACTTTAATTTAAGATATAGAACCATGCAAAAGTCTTAAAAAAGTCACAAACATATATATATATATATATATATATATATATATATATATATATATAATGGCATATTAAAGGGAGAAAACGGTTAAAACATCTCAATAACTACACAAATATACATGTTTAGAGAATTGCTTAAGTAATTTGATTTGATAAATTTGGTCAATTTTGTGTATTTATTGAGTTGTTTTAACTGTTTTCTCCCTTTAATATGCCTATATATATGTATGTGTGTATATATACATATATATATAATGGCATATTAAAGGGAGAAAACGGTTAAAACAACTCAATAAATACACAAATATACATGTTTAGAGAATTGCTTAAGTAATTTGATTTGATAAATTTGGTCAATTTTCGCCTAAGACGTTATTCCTTGCAAATCGGCGACAGTGCACACGCCGTTGGCCACAGCGACTTGCTCCTGTATTATTTTGTGTTGCCATCCAACACAATCCTCTGAGCTAGACACTGGGGTCAATAGGTCATCACATTCACATGGCTGAAATCACCAGAGTGCTGCAGAATCAAGTGCTATGTTCTGATCCTTTGCCTTGCTATCCACCGAACTTCAAGCCAGACACCATTAGTGCTTACTCTTCTCTACTTTACTGTGGCTTTTTAGTTGTTTTTTTCTAGTCGTCTTCATTCCACTTTCCTCAGCACCAGACCCCATCGTTTCTGCAGCTCCCTCAAATCCATCCCATCGAATGCACTCTCACAGGTCTGTATTACTCACTAAGTGTCAATACCTCTTCAAGTGAATAAGCTGAAGAACAGGTGTGCTGAAGAGAGGAAGATGGTAGAACCAATATCTAGGAGACCCTGCTGGGGATGAAGGGAAGATGGTTCATGCGTTCATTCTTCAGGTTTCGTACCTTTACCTGGTCACACTATCACATGTACACTTTTTATTTATCTGCTGTATTTGGGCCAAAACTCAAAGGTTCATTAAATGACATATAAAGTGTATTTCACTTTGACTTTCAGCCTAAATATACAAGCTCAACACTTCGCTATGTATTGGTCACGTTACATAACTTTAAAGTCACGTTTGTGCAATAAAAATAAAATAAAAAAACTTCATGAAGTCCTGGAGTTGTCTCGCACTACATTATTCATGAAGATCACCCAGTGCAGTCCAATTACTACGTTTTGATGGAGTTTACATCAGAAGTTACAGAATATCATTGAGATGAATACATGTAGAGGA
This sequence comes from Liparis tanakae, assembly GCA_036178185.1. Taxonomy (NCBI): domain Eukaryota; kingdom Metazoa; phylum Chordata; class Actinopteri; order Perciformes; family Liparidae; genus Liparis; species Liparis tanakae. The sequence continues at coordinate 4,174,069 of CM070100.1, read as the reverse complement.
AGGTTCTTTGTACACTACCGTTCAAAAGTTTGGGGTCACTTAGAAATGTCCTTATTTTTCAAAGAAAAGCATGTTTTTTTAATAAAGATAACATTAAATTTTTAAGAAATGCACTCTATACATTATTAACGTGGTAAATTACTATTCTAGGTTGAAACACCTGTTTTAAAATAAAGACTTAGAAGACTAATGGAGGGTTAGAATTTTAGAAAACCCTTTTGTTAAGTTAGCACAGCTGAAAACAGTTATGCTGGTCAGAGAAGCTTGTCAACTGGCCTTCCTTTTGAGCTTGAAGTCTGAAGAACACAATTCATATTTAAATTAAAAATCATTATTTCTAACCTTGTCAATGTATTTACTATATTTTATATTCATTTTGCAATTCATTGGATAAATAAAAGTGAGTTTTCATGAAAAACACGGAATTGTCTCGTTGGGTGACCCCAAACTTCTGAACGGTAGTGTAGGTGTTAAGTTGTTTGGATTGGAGAAGGTTTTATCTTCCATGCTCAATGCACACTCTCAATACCAATAGATTATTTCAAATGTAGTTATATTACATTTTCCCTGAGTGAGTGGGCGGCTTTTATGTACAGCAACAATTTGATTGAAAATAGTCAATATTCTTCTACATTATCACCAAAGAGCATCGTGATCTTATTCAGCTCTTTGTATCCATAGACGTCAGCTCCAGCAACAAGGAGAAGAACCCAAGTCTGGTTCTGTCCCCATACTGTAATCTGCTCTCTGAACTCCTCATTGGACCAGCTAATTACTCCACAACACTGCAACACTTTGTTGTATAGGCTCAGCACAATAAAGAGGCATCCCTAGAGCTACGAGAAACCACCCGTAATATAATAACACAAGGGGGAAAAGAAAGTGTAACAAGTTAGGATAAGCTCTTGGTGGTGGTTCAAATTCACATGAGATGAAAAGAATAATTAGAAATGATAGAAACTTGTGTGCTGTTAGTGTCGTAGCCACTCCTTCTTGTTGTCGGGTAGAGTAGCAGAAGGCACGGGGAGAAGTGAAAACCAAGTGTAACACGATGAGCGAGAAAACAGTGAAAGGACACCTTGAGAAAAAGAGACAAAAAGAGGAAGATGGGTCCTGACAGGAGAAGGGGGCTGTCTAAAGATGTGCCTGCATCAAATCCAGACGCCTGTGGGCATCATAACAGCAAATGCACACACACACACACACACACACACACACACACAGATGCACAGTGATAACCCATCAGCGCTGGCCAAGTGTTGTTTAATCCAACCTGACTTGCACTCGACAGAAAAAGCAAATTCACTTCCACTCACAGTCTGGAAAACGGAGCACTCTTCACATAAATGGCAGCGTTCTGAATTACCCCGTTTATGTGTGTGTGCGCCCGCTGGCACGCACACGTGCACACACTCCACAGCTCATGTTTTCATTTTTGTGATGATTTTTTTCAGTGTGCTTGTGCGTGTGTGTTTACATGTATTGGTGGTGACAACCTCTTCAGCAGTACTCCCTTCATTGTGTGACAGGCAGATAGCTAGGCGGCTCTGCTCCCTATTGTTAGGGGGCTGTCATCAAACCCTGCTTGTACAGCCAGTTATACTGTGTGTGTGTGTGTGTGTGTGGGAGATGGAGAGTTTGCACTTTGTTGTGCTTCTCCATCTTCATGTGCGCTAATGCATACACCCGAGTTTGTTAATGAGTACACTTGTTTTTGTTTGTGCATATGGGTGCACGTGCATAGGTGAGTGTGTGTTTGATACGTTTATCTGTCCCACAGTGAGGGAGGGAGGAGAAGATGAGGGCTGACCATCCATTGTTTGACACACTGATAGTTTAGCTGCAGCGCTCCACTGTACGCTCACTCCTCTCCATTGTTGTGTGACTTGTCATTAAGCCCTTGTTGTCCAGTCAAAACGGGCCGGAGTGCTCGTTAGCCACAGCATTGTCACACGCACACGCACACGCACACGCACACGCACATAGAGTGGGTAACGCAGATGTAAAAAACATAATTTTGTGGTGCTCAATTAACATTCTCATATAATACTGTTAACAAAGACACAGTCTGCACTTGAAGTTAGGAGCCCTGTAGTGTTGAGAATTCCAGTTTTTGAAGAATAACTTTGCTTTAGATAACAGACCCGTATTTAGGTAAATAATGAAAGACATTACTGGTCTTGTTAAGTTCTAAAACATGTTTACATCTTGTAACGATATCGGTGGAAAGAGGAATTGTGTTGACCAAAGCTCTTTGAAATTAAATTAGATTTCATTAATTTTCTCAAACTTAATACAAATGTATTCTGACATTTGGTATTGATGTAATGTAACTCTGTATATTTGTAAATATTTCCTTCATTATAAGTAAGCTGATTGGTCGATCCAAAGTCTGGTTAAGAGACGGGTTTGAAACAGAAAATAAAAGGCACATCATAGACACACAGACAGACAGGTAGAAATACACACAGAGAGACACACAGGGAGACAGACAGACAGGCCAATATCCCTCTCTGGTCCATTTCCCGTGTCAGAAGGGGACAAAGACAAACGGGTGATGTCACTTCCTGCTGAGGACAATCATACAGGAACAGGCCAGGAGCCTCCAGAGGTGATGTCTTCGCCATAACAACCTTGACCAGAGCCAAGAACACACACACACACACACACACACACACACACACACACACACACACACGCACACGCGCTAGCACTATTGTTAGCTCCAAACGGTTGGGTTTATTGACATAATCTTTAGCAGCATTGTACATTTCTGTCCGTCTGTGTGTCTTTTTCCTGATCTCACTTCCTTCGTGCTTTTCTATCTCCCTCTTATTTAGTCAGTCCTACCGTTGTGTGTTTGTCTTTCTGTTGCACACACATTGCATTTGGTTAAATATCGCTCGCCTTCGTCAGCCTCACGCTGCATGTTAAGCGGTGTCGCTCTGTCCGCAGCTTACTCGTCATCAACAAAAGCACATCAATCTGAAACTGCTGAAAAACACTTTGACATCTTAAATATTTAGTAAAAGTTGTACCTTGGGTGGGTGGCCATGTGTGTACTCTGTAATTGCCCCGTCCTTTGTTTGAATCTGGCTGGCAGCTTGTCTACCTCTTTCCATTTATTTCTTGTCAAGTCTCTACTCTCAAATAAAAATGACAAAAGTCTAAAAGGAAAAACAACAACAACAAATAAATATTAAAGACATGTTGAATACTGTTGAAATGAAAGCAGTATCACTGTATAATCAGTCACTTTACAGATCTTTATAATATTACCAATGTAATCATGCTTGTTTGATTAATGAAAACTAAATACTGATGAGTGATACCTCTTTATTTATTGCCTTTTCTAGACTGAACAATGTCTAGCCTACCTGTAACTTATTTTAAATCACTTCTTAAAACCCATTTTTATGGAACAGATTTTAAGTGATCTAGTATTTTTATGCAGGACTTTGGTTCCCCTAATTTAGTTTGTCTGTTTTTAATTTATTTGTAATTTATTTGTAATTTATTTGTTTTTGAATTTATTTGTTTTTAATTTTAATTTTTAATTTTAATATATACTTTTAAATGTAATATTGGTTTCTTACTATTCCACTTGTTTCACTTTGACTCTCTGTGGAGCACTTTGTAAACATTGTTTTTAAAAGTTATTATTGTAATTGTTTGTGCATGCATAAGGGTCACCATGAAAACAACAAAACCAAACACATTGAACATGTATGGATGCATTTGTATTCCTACTGCATGATTCACTGTGAAGCGGTGTACTTTATCGTGTAGTTGAAGTGAGGACAAATGGGGCAGACCTTGGGGAAGTCTTCCAGGGCATCGGCCTGCTCCCCTGACCTGTAGTACCGCCTCTGGCCTGAAGGTGGGAGCAGTGGCTGCAGTTTGACAGCTCTGCTGGAGTAGAGGAAGACCTCCAGTACACATAGAGCAGCTCCTAAACAACTGTCTACTTTTATTAAATTGAGTAAACAAAAAATGCAATGAGTGGATACAATTTAAAAAGTGTAATAGTCGCGGGATTAATTAGTTAATTGTCCGCTTGTATTGTGCCGTCTGCATGTTTGACCTCATCTGTTGCTCATCTGTTGATGTGTGGTTTCTTTTGTTTTGTGTTTTAAGTTAACTTGTCCGTATCTTTAAGGCTCTATTCTATTCCACTCGGGCTCCAGGAGTGACGTCCTGGGGAATAAAGGGTACAGTGAACAGTTGATTACACATTGTCACTCTCTTCCAATTTGCCTTGATGTGCGCCCTTATGTGTGCTCTTAATTGATTGACCCGTTGCTATGGATCGCCTTGTGCTCGGCACCCGTCGATACTGCTAGGTCTTAGTATTCCTGGGTGTGAGAGGGAGCAGGAGAATGGGGGGGGGGTATAGAAAGAATAAGAGAGAGAGAGAGAGGGAAGATATTGATCAGCTGCCGTGTGCATCAAATTCCAAGTTTACATGACCTTCCAAACTGCTGCCATCATCACCCGCGACGGCCATTGCTCTCTTGCTGCCTTCCTCACTTCACTGTCCTCTGGTCCCAGTCCGGTGTGGATTTGTGTGCATCCATTCTATATGTGTGTGTGCGTGTGCATGTCTGTGTGTGTGTGTGTGTGTGTGTAAATGTATGCATGCTTGAGCTGCAGATAAAGCCTAAATTGAGCTGTTTTGATTGTTCACTGAGTGCCCAGAGCACAAGGCCCCTCGGCTGAGGAGCACACACACACACACACACACACACACACACACACTGCTCGCCGCTGCTTTTGTGGTGTTGGCAACAGTAGTGAAAATTCTTTTAATTGCCAGTCAGAATAACTTTCTGTCTCTGGGAGGAAGCGGGCATCTTGTTAACACACAACAATGAAAACAAGCTTCCTGCACTCTTAAGGTCTCAGCAGCACTAATCAGGGTTTACATGTCTTGTTTTTCAGGCCTGGGTCGACTTCAGGGCTAACTATATGCAGGTTGTGTTAAACATGACTTGTAAAGGAAATAGTTTTAGCGACTGAAGATTAGCTGTAATAAAGCCGTCTTCAACTGACATCCGTAGTCAAGTGGTCGTCAGGAATTCCTTTGGCTCTTTCATCAGATGACTTAATAGATTTTTTTTTATTTGAAATACGTTTTGTCTTCAAGTGGGTAGAGTCACGCGGAAGGATATCTTTGAATAAAATGGTCACGAAAGTTCAACAAATATTCCTGAAATTGATTTTGATGCCAGAGATGTGAGTTTTTTTTCCGACTTGACCCGAAGGACAGACTACCACTTCTTATTAATAGAATCAAAGTGTTTCTTTTAAAATGTGTTTTAATTCATCATTTCAACTATTCAGAGTGAGGGTTATGTGTGTAAACTCTGAGGGATTCATTTACACAAAGCGGTACTATAGACCGAGTGGGTCTTTTACGCCTATTGGTGCTCACACAGATCTGAATTCAGTGTGTGAATATGAAACACAAGCTTTAATAACATAAAAACGATCACCACATGTATACTAAGGTGCAAGAAGCCCAATATATTATTTGCAAACACTTAATTCATTAGTTTCTAACTAATAATATAAACAAACTTTTGCTCACATTTGACTTGATTACCCGTCTAGTGACTCGTAATGAGTTCTAAAGGACGTCCTCCTGGTACTCAGACGCCTCCCAGGGGAACTCCTCTGCTCGTGGACCAGATTTAGAGCGATGCATTGGCAAGTCTAGTGGTTTCACGGTGGAAATATATATTTGTTGATTTGAAAAGGGAATGAACCTGAACCGGAGTCCAATGATACCATACAATTATGCAAATGCACACTTAAAAAACAACTAACTGCACACAAATTATTTGGCGGAAACGCTTTAGGAGGCTGAGAGGTGTGTATGTGTACACACGGATGTTGGCATGCGAAAACAAATGCAACGGACATTGTTCTCTGTCTGCACACGCACAAACACAAACAATCACACACACACACACACACACACACTCCAGGGATGATGCCTGGCTAGGTGGATAAAGTAGTGCTATTGTAATTCGATAGATGGCTTTCCCTAAGATAATCTGCCTTAAACAGCTGATCATTTTGGGAGTAGATGTGATTGATGTGGGACAAGCAGAGAAAGAACAAGAGGGAGATGGAGAGAGAAATGTGTCTGTACCTGTAACTGTGTGAGTGTGTGTGTGTGATGGGGAGAGAGAGAAAAAGAAAAAGAAAAGGGTATGTATGATGAAGAACATTATTTTCTGCCAGCTGGACTCTAAATGATGCTCCAACTGGGACTTCTCTCTCTCCTTCCGTCTCTTTCTGTGTCTGTCTGTTCCTCTCTCTCTCTTTGCGTTGCCATTTTTCACCTGACCAATCCCACCTCATTTTATATCGTCATTAATGTGTGTAATTTCATGTTTAACTCTTATAATTAAAAAAAAACCGCTGCAAGTATTCTTCTTATTGTTGCAGCAGCTCTGATACACTGTGGGTCTTGTTGCTTAAACTCCAAGACATTCTACAATATCAGCTTTTATTTATTTATTTACACATTATTTTAACCCAAATAAATGATAAGTGTGCATGGCTAGATTACACTAGACGTATGTGAGAAAATATATATCTTCTAATGTGAGAGAATTGACCTCACCCCCTGCTAACCTTATGCAAATGACTGTTCATAATATTCATAAATCATATGAATTATGAATTCCAAACAGCTGTTTGTATTATACAAACCAACTTTCCATCTTTGTGCCTCTCTCCCCACCAGCCTCACTAAAGGCACATTCTTCATCCTCCATCACTACTCATAATCCGATTGGCCTTTTCTTTGCAGAAAAAGCTTGATATTGGAGTGGGAAAAAAATCTCTTTTTTCCCTTTTCCCCGTCACTTCCATCTGCAGTATGTTTAGTGTTTTCCTCTCTCGCTCTCACTCTCTCTTCCTCTCTCCGTCTCTCTGTCTTCCTGTGCCTCTCTCCCAACATAATCCTCCGCTCAAGCCCCGAGGTTGCCGTAGAAACGTCAATAACATTCCAGCTTGACAACATCTTAGTGCATTAAAGTGGTCGTAGGGAGACTCAACCCAACACACACACACACACACACACACACACACACACACACACACACACACACACACACACTGAAGGCCATCACTAGGATTGCTGCAAAAATAGCTACTCTGCCATGTTTGAGTCACAGATCGAGGAGAAATAAATCAGTTGTGTAGATATTAAAAACGGAGGGACCTTCCAGATTAACATCTAGAATCTCAAGTACTCAGATGCTTTCTGTCACATGCATTCTGTGTTTATTTGGTGACGTAACAAATTGAAAATATTTGTACATCTTACTTTCTCTATTTTGGCATATTTATGTCATACGTGTTCCTAATGGCTGCAGGGTGTCGTAATGATTATGACAGGATTATCTGAAGGGGGTTCAGGCTGCAACTAATGATTATTTCTATTATTGATTAATATGAAGAGAGTTGTCTTAATTATTGGTTTTGTAAATTAAATATTAGAACATAGTGAAAATGCACATAAAAATGTCCCAATGTGACTTAAAATGTCTTGTTTCGTCCATCCAACAGTCTGAAACTAAAATATATTTAGTTAACTCTTAACAAAGACAAGGTACTGCAATTTTTAAGAGATTATACCTACAATTAACCGATTATTAAAATAGTTATTTTTTTGTTGTCCATTCAGCGCCAGTTTTTTACAAATGGGTTGCACTTCTTTATTTAACTCATGTTTCAAATGTCTCTCACTCGGACACCTCTTGAACAAGTTGTCATCTCATATTTATGTGTTTTTCAGGAAGCCATTGTGCTCGCTCGCTGTCAGGTCAGGGACTTAATTTTGGAGAATATTTTGCCTGAAGAGTTTCTATAAACCTTTTTATAAAACCTTTCAGTGAGACATGAAGAGGGGAAATAGTTCAAACTTCTTTGGCTATTTCCTTTTTTGATGTAAAACTAATATTCTCACTCAGTATCTTAGTCACAAAGAAAGAGTTGAATTCTGCAAGGCAGCAGTCTGGTTCTGGACTGCTTTTTGATTCTTTCCTTGTTCTGTTGCCCTCTGAAGTGTGTGTGTGTGTGTGTGTGTGTGTGTGTGTGTGTGTGTGTCATATGGGTAACTGCCCTTGAGACCCAGTAGCATTGGTATTACTTTACCTGCACATTGCAAGTATACTGGAGTTGTGTGCGCCACACACACACATACACACACACACACACACACACACACACACACACACACACACACGCTAGCACTATTGTTAGCTCCAAACGGTTGGGTTTATTGACATAACAGTCACACAAACACACTGGAGCGGTCAGCCACATGCTCTCTATGTTCCTGAACATGGAAGCCAACACACACACACACACACACACACACACTGAAGGCCATCACTAGGATTGCTGCAAAAATGGCAACTTCTCTGCCATGTTTGGATTTGTTGTTATACAGTATACAGTACACACAGGCAAAGAGAGAGAGGATGTGTGTGTGTGTGTGTATGTATGTGTGTGTGTGTGTGTGTGTGTGGGGGGGTAGTGATGCTCTCTCTTGGTGACAGCGGCTGCAGATTGTTTCATGGTCAGACCTGTCATCATCCCAGTCAAATTATTCTGATTGGCTGCTGATTTCCTGATGGCGTCCCTCTGTGTGTGTGGGTGTGTGTGTGCGTGTGTGTCTTTGATTGAGAGCCTGTGTGCTTGCATTCTTGCATATGGGATGTGTGTGTGTGTGTGTGCGCCTGTGTTGTGTGATTTTCCTGATGGAAGCCCCGTTTCATCATCTGTTGCCATTCCCACCTGTCTCCACGGCGACTGTGCTGTGTCTAATCACTTGATGTGATTTGTGTTGGTAAAACAACATACCTTCCTCTGATGAGGGCCTCCCCCCTAGAGTGTGTGTGTGTGTGTGTGAGAGAGTGTCTGTGTGTGTGTGTGTGTGTGTGTGTGTGTGTGTGTGTCTGTGAGTGAGAGTGTGTTAGATGCAGGCACCCTTCAGGGCTTCCAAATCAACATTGTCAAGATCCTGCTGTCCCATTATACAGAGACAAACCTTTAGACACACACACACACACACACACACACACACACACACACACACACACACACACACACACACACACACACTGGGCCAGATATATACTGCATTCATAGCAGATCCTTGTTCACCACTACAGTTGTCTTTTGAAGCAATCAGGACCGATTGTTATACCTTCCCAGTTTTACTTTACTATTTTATGTTGGTCACACACACACACACACACACACACACACACACACACACACACACACACACACACACACACACACACACACACACACACACACTTCTCGTGAGTGCTCTAGTCAGACAACCACATAATGGGCTAAAGAGGCACACGAAACAGATGGTTTTCCACCCAGCCGCCTCACTAATGCTAACAGGACTTGTCCCGCCGTAAAAGAGAAGAAGAAAAAAAGGAAAGTCGAGTCGGAGGAGATATTTAAACAGGAACAGAACGTGACAGAAAGGGGAACATTGGAATGGTCACGAAGAACGAGGTGACGAGAGTTGTTACGGAGCGAGAGTCAAAGTACTTCTTGTCAAGTGACTCAAGTTTAAAGAAATCAAACTGCCGTTGCAAACTGTGCTTTGAAGCCGGTTCACATGAGTATCTGTCCTCCCCTAAGCGTCCATCATGTTACGGGTCGCTAAGCTTTAACTTGTGACGGCTAATATATGTAATCAAACTTCAACGCTTTTGAGCAGCTACCAAAATGGGTCTCGAGCTGAAAGTTGGAACTGACGGCTTATTCATTCTTATTCTTTCATCAGCTCTATCCTGACCTAAATGAGGACACTTTACCAGGGTTCGTACGGTCATGGAAAACCTGGAAAAGTCATGGAATTTTAAAATGATTATTTCCAGGCCTGGAAAAGTCTTGGAAAAAACTCAAATCATTAAAGTTTTGGAAAAGTCATGGAAATGTTGTTGTAATCGCATGTTCATTTACGCCAAGTTTTAAATAATGAATATGTTTATTTAAAGAAAGATGCTCAAAATGTAAACCGGCGTACGCTCTCAATACGCATTTTTTTTTAATTGTTCATCTTTGTACCGAGATTTCAGTTTGGTCATGGAAATTTGGTTTAAAGTCATGGAAAAGTCCTGGAAAAGTCCTGGAAATCCACTGGTCAAAATGTGTAAGAACCCTGCTTTACACTTTAGATTAGTTTTTCATTCGGCATCGTTCTTTATTTCACACCGATGCATCAAGCAGTTTTATCTAAATGATCATAGAAATAAAAAAGAGTTAAAACGGGTCAAAGCAGCACTGTTATTTTCAGGGTCATGGAAAATAAAATGGTCATTTCCAGGCCTGGAAAAGTCATGGAAAAAACTTAAATCATAAAAGTTTTGGAAAAGTCATGGAAATGTGTTATAATCACATGTTAATTTACGCCGAGTTTTTTTAAAGAAAGACGCTCAAAATATAAGCCGGCGTACGTAGACACGCAACATGTTTCATGTTTATACAGAGATTTCTGTTTGGTCATGGAAATTCGGTTTAAGGTCATGGAAAGGTCATGGAAATCCATCGGTCAACATGTGTAAGAACCCTGCTTTTGAGACTTTCACGCGTCGAGTCGTCTTGGTGACCGATTGACAAAGTTACAGAGCAAGACGTGTTTTAAGACGGAAGAAAAACAGGAATGAAAACAAGAAATACTTGGAAAAAGAGACAGAAACAAAGAGAACAAGACAAAGAGGCAACTGGATCTCGCCACCGTCTTTCCAATCTCAGACCCTCTCCCAGCCCTACACACACACACACACACACACACACACACACACATCACCCAGGAGACTGTGTTCCCAATCTGTGGCAGGCGGCGAAACATTAGCGCCATGCAGTATTCAACAGGACTAAGTCAGGCTTTTAGCGTGAGGCGGTGTAGGCTCTGTATGTTTAGAGGGAGGCCTGCAGCAAGAACAATCTGATTAGCTAGCAAGCGAGAGCTTTCACTATGTGTGTGTGCGCGGCTGCGTGCATGTCACTTTTTATATGTGTGTGTGTGTGTGTGTGTGTGTGTGTGTAGGGTCTTAAAGGGGCTCCTTCCTTTTCAACCTATCTGCGAGGGTTGGAAAGTGAGGCATGGTGCCGGTAAGGATGTGCTGAATGAAGTGTGGAGAAGTCGTATTCGTCTCCTCGGAGCTCCCGAAGTTGTTTGTGCCTTTTTTTTTTTTTTTTTTTTTTCTTTCAGTTTTTGCTTTTTGGTAATTAAGTGCGACCCGTCGCACGGATTCAAAAAGAAGTGTCGGTGTCTGAGCGGAGGCTGAGGCTGAGGTGTGTATTCTTCCACAGGCTTTGTGTCAACCACCTCGGACTATGACACACACACACACACACACACACACACACACACACACATCCACGAGCGCACGCACAATATTCCCTCCTGTGCTATCACAATGCAGTGTGCTTCCTCCTTGCACAATAAGCCATCGAAAGCCTTCTGAACCTTTGTGCCGGAGCACAGGACAGCGTCAGGTTATAATTCACACATTAAAAGGTGTGCAACACGTAACTAATGAGGACACATACAGCGTTCTCTTCTTGCCTGGCGGTAAAGGATGAAACGGTGGACAAAGGGCACGGACTGAACTCTGCACCGTCTTTGTGATTCTGCTCCTCTTGTTTTCCAACCGTCCTCCTCCTCCTCGTCCCTCCCGTTTGCTCATTGCCAGGCTGAATCTCAGACAATGCAATTCTCTCTGCACAGGGTTCGTACGGTCATGGAAATCCTGGAAAAGTCACGGAATTTTAAAATGGTCATTTCCAGGCCTGGAAAAGTCATGGACAAAACTTAAATCATCAAAGTTTTGGAAAAGTCATGGACATTTGTTCTATTCACATGTTCATTTACACCGAGTTTGAAATAATTAATGTTTTTTAAAGAAAAACGCTCAAAATATAAGCCGGCGATACGTAAAATGATCTAAATTTTTCATGTTTTTACCAAGATTTCAATTTGGTCTTGGAACTTTGGTTTAAAGTCCTGGAAATGCATCGGTCAACATGTGTAACCCTGTCTGTATCAACGTGACTCTTTTTTTGTCTTTCTTGTCCTCCCCTTCCCTCCTCGGTGCTACTTCTGGAGGAAGCTGATAGATTAGAGGACGGCGCAGAGCGTAAATGACGGGGCGGGAAAAAACTCGAATCAAAACGGCACTTGGATTTCACCGTTCATAAACTATCATGCATATACATGTAGGAAACATCACAGTGTGAAAACTAAATCCTTGTTTTTCCTCGTGCATCTGACTGGTTGAAACATAATACTTGTGGCATTTTCAGTATTCATTATATTCTCTTCTCTTTATCCTTGTTTTCTGTCCCCATTCTCCATTTAACCATTTTAAATTAAGACTTAATTCTTTCTTTGTCCTTTCGCTTACTTCTTTCCTCTTGATCTCCTTCCCTGTGAAGCTTTTCTTTCTCTCTCCACTACAAGTCCCAATTGTTTCGTCACCTACTGACACTTATCTGGCAGAGCAGCCAGGTCTCTCTCTCTTAGGTACATATACAGCGCTCTTTATCTTTTAACTCACTTCATCCACCTACACACACACACACCTATAACCCTGTCCTGGCAATGTGAATTCCCTGCTCTGGTAGACCTGCCCACGCCATGTGACCTGGTGTTACTCCACCCTCTGACTCCTCCTGCTTCTCTTCCTGTCGCTCATCCCTTTCTGGCCAACAGCAGCTCTTGAATAATTGCAGCGAGGGAGAAATTTTCAATGCATACGTGATGGGCTCTCTGAAGCATCTCTCTCTCTCCCTCTCTCTCCCTCTCTCTCCCTCTGAAAGTCTATCCCGTCTCTTTAATCCTACCTTGTCTAACTGAAGAGCCTAGTTTTGGACACACACACACACACACACACTCTCACAGATGCACACAATTTGGATGAGAGCAGCTGACTTCAAGAGGAGATGCATAGGGAGAGAAACGCACTGTGTTACGGGATACACACACACACTCAAACCACCGCCGTTTGGTTGCACCTACTCGTTTATGCACTCACTTTACCGCACGCACACAAACGCACACTCGCACATATTCATGCCATTCACATACGTTTGTGACCTTAACGGGAAGTGGCTCTCTGTGTAACAAAACACTTGAGTTGTTGATCATTCAGTGCACCCATACATCTGTTCAATACTGCAGTGTGTGCGCACATTTGTTTGTGTGTGTGTGTGTGCGTGTGTGTGTGTGCAAGATCATGCATGACGTGGAGTGTTTTATCACCGTCATGATTAGTGCAGTTATTTGTTGTCAAGTGGAAGGAATCACTTCCATTTGTAAACATAATGATGTTTTCACACACAGACACACACACAAACACACACAAAAACAATAACAATAACAATGCGTCCCACAGAGGGATTTTAGAGCGGTAAAGTGTTACGCTCACTTGACAAATAATAGACACACCTTAACACCAGTACGTGGGTTTTGTTTGTTTGTGCGCGCAACCAGCTCACATCTCAGTTTTACACATACACACACACACACACACACACACGCACACGCACACACACACACACACACACACACACACACACACACACGCGCACACGCACGCCCACAGTCATGTCTCGTTCCTGTTCGTTAATCCCCACCTCCCTCCAGCTGTGCAATCATAATTTAAAGGTGTTGTCTGTATAATTTCTGTGGATTAAGTGATTAGAAAGCTATTGTGGCCGATTAACGTGTGAATGGGGTTAACCCGTGATGAAATGGCTTTTGTCGGCCCGTGCCCTCTGCAGGATGTCGGAACGCTCCGTCCTTGTCCTTTTGTGCGGGCGGCCGACGGAGAGACAGGTGTAGGCCAAAGCCTTTTAATCTCTAAGCCGCCGTATTTATTTATGATCATATGTCTCCGTTTATTCCGTTAATGTGTTGGGCGTCAGCCCGGTTTAACCCTCACCTCACTTAAACTCTACGCTCCTCATCGCTCTTCCTCCTTGCTTCCTTGCTTCCTTGCTTCCTTCCACTCTCCACATCGACACGGGCGCACGCGCTTAGGTCGGCGAGACGGAGACGAGGCCTGGCCGTGGCAGAGCCTGGAGCCAGCTGTCACAAATATAACATTTAATAGCGTCTCTCTTTCCCTCCGTCTCTCCGGAGCTGGTCCGCTGTCGACTCGGGTCATTCCAGATAGGACTCTATCTTAGGATGATCTCGCTGACAGCACCCACTTTAGACTAATCACTCCATTTAGACTGGAGTGGCCCCGAGGTGGGAGGGACACACGGAGAGAGAGAGAGAGAGAGAGAGAGAGAGAGAGAGAGAGAGAGAGAGAGAGACAGAGAGATGACATAGATGACATAGATGAACAGTTACTACCCCGCAGGAGGAGAAGGAAATGAGGGAAGATCCAAACAAGGCCCACAAATCATTTGAGAGAGAGAGAGAGAGAGAGAGAGAGAGAGAGAGAGAGAGAGAGAGAGATGACATAGATGAACAGTTACTACCCCGCAGGAGGAGAAGGAAATGAGGGAAGATCCAAACAAGGCCCACGAATCATTTGAGAGAGAGAGAGAGAGAGAGAGAGAGACCAACATAGATGAACAGTTACTACCCCGCAGGAGGAGAAGGAAATGAGGGAAGATCCAAACAAGGCCCACGAATCGAGAGAGAGAGAGAGAGAGAGAGAGAGAGAGAGAGATAGACAGAGAGAGAGAGAAATGCCAGAGTAATTCAGAAAGAGAGTAAATAGAGATGGCAACCACATTCCACAGCTTAATACTTGTTAATTGAAATGAGGAGTGTGTAGCTAACCGTGGGATATGTGTGTGATTGTGTGTCTGTCTATCTATGCGGACCTATTGGTTTGATCTCGCTCGTGTGTTTGCACGTTTCCTAAAGATGAAGGTTCACCTAGCTTGCGCCCGCCGTCTCCGTGCGTCTCGTCATCGGCTTCTGTTGCTCACGTCCCCGTTTCCTCAGTTGTAAAAGCAGCTAAACCAATCAGAAGTTTTTAGGTGGGATTGAGAGTGGAGACATCGTTGCCAGATGGACTCGTCAGAACCAATTTAGAAAAGTCCAAAGGAAAGATCTGACAGGCTTTTTCATTTGCTTCATTTTAAAAAAGGCTTTTTTCTCTATCATTTATATTTTCGAACAGTTTCACATCTTTTTCCTTAGACTTTCTGGACAATGTTTGATTTTCCCGAGCTGCGTTATTTCTTTTTCTTTTCTCTTCAGCCACAGTGGGCACTGCTGTCCAGATCTTCTCTCCGTGTTTCCTAAACCCACAGTGGAGTGGAAATCTATTTGTCTTATTCTCCAGAGAGAAGCGACACAGCACTCAGCCTTACGAACAGTACAGCAAAGCTTTCATGAACATGGTTAGGGTTGGTGTGATGTTGTTATCGAATAATCCATTACATTACAACTTCCTCTGGTACAATGACACGGTGCAGTCATAACATAGCTTAAAAAAACCTAGAGGTGTTTAATAGTCAACGGTATGAACAGAGAAAAGGGGCAAATATTCAAATGAACCCTCCTGTTAACTTCACATTTACTAACATCTTTTACCCTCTGGGTCAATTTGACCCCAGCAATTAAAACCTCCAGAAAATTATTAGAATTAATATTGTTTCCCAAGTTTAAGTGTGAGGTACTTTATGTGTGTTTGACTACCTAAATATCCCTTTAAATATATAAAAAAAAGTTGATATTTGTTATATGTTTGACACAGTGAGAGCCTTTGACAGCCTGGGGTCAGATTGACCCTAAAGAACATCGACGTTAAACATTGAACGGGGTCAAATTGACCCTAAAGGTCACAGGAGGGTTAAAGACATTTGAACCTGCAAATTTGCTTGAAAAATATCGTAAACGTTTTGAAAGAATGTTGGCAATCAATTAACTCTGTTATTGATGAACCTACAGCATGAGATGAGCTTACTACTAAGTAATAAATATGACCACTTATCAGTGAAGTGTTTGTGTTCCCCTGATTCAGTCGTGACAATCGTTAAAGTCAACAACACCTCTGGAATAGCTCCAGAATATGTGCACATGCACCGGCTATTGAAAGAACACTGTGATCCCCGTGTGTTTGAGCATGTACGAGGTCTTTCTACTGTATGCCAGTTAATAAAGTACAATAGCCTCCTCTCCTCCCGCCCTCTCTCTCCATGGCGAGATAACCTCTACCTGTCACTCCTCCTCCGCATCTCCTCTCCCATTCTTCCGTCTCTCTTTCCATCCGTTCATCCCTGGATGTCCCCATTCATCCGGAGTGATGGAGTTGGTCCGAGTTGCCGTCGTCTTTTCAATGTGGGCAAACACACACACAAGCGGACGCGAGCACATGCGCGCAGGCGTTGTGTTCGCCGCCCATTTACCCGACTCAATGCCTTCCATTCTCTGGCTCCAAATTGACCGTTGGCTGGGCAGATGGACGGATGACCCACGGTGGTCCCTTTCTCTCTTGCTTACTCTTTCTCACAGAAAACACACACAGTCGCACACAATACAGGTGTATCCGTAGGGCTGCTCCAGGAACACAAATATCTCTTCAGAAAACATTATTTTTTTTAGAACTGCCTCAATTCTACCTGCCTTCTCTCTCTAGAAATATGCACCGATTCAGTAAAGTGGATTTCATAGTTGTATATATATTAGATTAATGTGTGTTAAATTTCTAATGCTTAATGTAAACGGTTCAACTTAACTATCTGAGTATGTTGACACACACAGGAAATTGTACTTGGTTCTCATCAAACACAGAACCACACAAAACTCTGTAGAAAGATAGAAATGCAGACATTTAACGAAACAAAGGTGAATTAAATTAATCCGAGTTTTTCTGTGCATGCAATTTAGAAAGAAAATAGATAAGAGCTGCGACTATTGATTGACTATAAAATATGTCAATTTCTATTTCTAAATTTCTATATATTTTCTATTTTCTATACAATATAGAAATGTGTTTTTTTGTTCAACCAACACTCCAAAACAAAATATTTCATTTCCAATGACAAACAGCAGTGCATCCTCACATTTAACGAGCTGGACTGGAATGTTTGGGATGTTTCCTAATACATTAGCAACAGATAATCAAAAGTGTTGCTATTTTGGCTATCTTTCTCCCCAATGGATGAACAGAGTCCCTGTTAACGTTGACACTCACACACTTACAGCGCGTACTATTTGAATCCGCCCTATGAAGTGAAGCCTGTCCCGCATCTCGTATACATGAAAGGCCTCGGCATGGCTGGCGTTTGCCGAGCTCGTGTATCATACGTAACTGTGGCTTTGTCAACAGACAGCAGGCCACATCTTCTCCATCGGAGGTTAATCCTTCAGAGAGAGGAGGGATCCCAAACCTGAATATTACCGCAGCTCAAATCTCCTCCCAGTCAGACGCCACCACTCACATCTCACACCTCCGCACAGAGGGGTTTGCATGTCAAGATAAGTGGAAAAGGTAAAGGAAGACAAACACACGACACCCCCCCCCCCCCCACACACACACACACACACACGTATTCATGCACACAGATATAGACCCATGCCGAGAAAAGACACACACACATGAACACACGCGGCCACAGCGGCGGTGGAGCTCATCTGTGTGGTATCTGCTCTCTTCTCTCTGCAGTAGGCTGATAAGTGCCATAGTCAAACCAGCGAGGGAGAAAGCCTGTACTCGATCGGCCCTGCAGCTGCACGCCCTGCTCCCTGCAGAGGCTCCGTGCATGTTTGTGTTCGTAGGGACTGAAGCAGAAAGGGATTTTGACATGTTCGGATATCCTTCTCCCAGAATTTCAGTCAATTTTTTGTTATCTTAACGTTAAATGACAACTGCTCGTGAAAGTGGAGCGGGAGCTTCGAGTCTTTCCTTATTTGTTCACACTTACTTGATGTATTCCAACGAGTTTTATTTATTAATTATGCCCGAAGTTCACTCTGAATTTGGTAAGCACTGTTACTGTTAGAAATATACTTTATAAATCCTTCCCCTTGGGGATTAATAAAGTATATGTATATTCTATTCTTCTATTTAAATTCGCTGCACCTGCTGCTTGGAATACACTGCAAAAAAACTCTAAAGTTAAAGGAGCTCATCCACTTTGAAACTTTTAAGACTCGCGTGAGAGAAATTGGAGCGGCTTCATACCGCACTTGTTCTTGTTTAGGTGTAAATCCGGAGCTTTAGTCCTGTTGCCTTATCTTTTTTTATGTATTTTATTTGTGTTATGTGTTTTCTGTTGTGTCTTGTGACTGTTGCACTTTTTCTATGCTGCTGTCTTGGCCAGGCTTCCCTTGAAAAAGAGCTCATTGTATCTCAATGGGACCGACCTGGTTAAATAAAGGCTAATAAAATGATTACGGTCAGTAACTACCACAAGCAGTATGCTCAATACAGAGCGACACTTGAAACAACATTTCGCAGGGGGGGAGGTGGATGGGGTCTCTAAAATCTCCAAACGAATATTTGTCTGTTGCAATTCACGCAAAAAAATGTCTTTTAGAAAATATTGGGCTACTATGTCCAGCAGTAGCCATTATTCATATTAAAAACATTTATTCAAAAATATTTATAGTGGATGTGAGAGAGGATTTTCCGCTTGAATGAGCCGGGCGGCCAGAGCTGCAACAGGTTGAAGAGTCCTTCTTCACTTCTACTGGTGGACCTCCACTGACCGCCTCTGATAGGACGAGAAGAAGCCCTGCAGGTCCACGTGTCAGGTTGGAGTGTGTGCACATGCGTGTGTGTGTCGGGTTAGAGAGAGTATGTGTGGATTCTATTGCTGGGCGTCGTAGTTGTTTCTTTGTTTTTGTGCGAGCTGCTTCATTTTGAACAATATTAGCCGTGGTGATGTGTGCAAAGTATGCAGGTTATACTCTACAGGGGAGGTACGGTCATGGAAAACCTGGAAAAGTCATGGAATCTTAAAATGTGTGGAAAAGTCATGGAAAATACTAAAATCACAAAAGTTTTGGAAAAGGCATGGACATTTGTTTTATCACATGTTCATTCACGTTGAGTTTAACATAATTCACATGTTTTTGAAAGGAAGACTTAAATTATAAGCCGGCGTACGCCAAGTCCAAACAGATTTGCACATAAAGGATAATCGTTTGATTAAAAGAATAAACATGTATATAAGTGTTTCTAAGAATAAACATGTATAGTAATGTTTATTCTTTTAATCAAACTATTGTCTCCCATTCATTTGTTTCATTTAAGGTATATTGTATGCTTTGTAATTCTCATTATTTTATTACTAGTTAATAGCCTTGGCTTGCATCCATGACATCTTGTTTATTAGGCGTTCTTGTTGTGGTTGAGGAAGGACCCAAAAACACGACTCAAGGTTTAGAGCAAAAAAAGTTTTTTATCGAAAACAGAAAATCACAGCTATGCTGGCAAAAACATGAACAAAGTACAAATACAAAATCTCAACTACGTTGGATAAAAACCAACCAGGGACGAAAAACTAGTCGAACGATTCAGACCAGACAGGAGACAAGACGATCTGACACGAGACACAGGTAGACGCAGACCTAAATACATGAGGACATGGGGAACAGGTGGACACCATCACACTAACGAGGAAACACCGGGGCAGGAAATAAAGTATCTGAAACAAAAGAGGACAGTTACTACAAAATAAAAGCGGACATGGAAAACAGGACTAAAACTTAAAAACGTAACATAAACGAGATATGACACACTGGAGCACTATAGGTGGAGCCTACGTCACGTACAGCATTACGGCAGGCCACTTCTCACACACCGTCTCCGGGTGTGACCTGCACTTCACCTTCTCCACCCTGTATCCTTTCCTCCGGCTACCTATTCCACACAGTCTTCTTAAACGCTTTTTTTCAATAAAGAGCAAAGAGGCAGCTTTGCACCAGGCGTTTTCAACCATGTGTGCACAGTTTTTCATCCTGCACCACCCAAAGTGGTTCTGCCGGGCTCCAAGCGTAAAAGCTTTTGTGGTAGCAGTCTTTTGTGAGCAGTAATAGGCCCTACATCTCTGCATCCTAGCACAGTGTGCCCTTCTCTGGCCATTTCATTCTGCCCGTCGGCCCTACTTTTCCTGACTATCCACAGCTCCGCTCATTATTTGTATAATGAATGAATGAAATATACTTTATTAATCCCCAAGGGGAAATTTGGTGACAACAGAAGCAGCCCGATAAAACTAAACACAATACAGGGTTCGTACGGTCATGGAAAACCTGGAAAAGTCATTGAATTTTAAAAAGGTCATTTCCAGGCCTGGAAAAGTCATGGAAAAAAACTTAAATCATAAAAGTTTTGGAAAAGTCGTGGAGATTTGTCATGATCACACCGAGTTTGAAATAATAAATATGTTTTTTAAAGAAAGATGCTCAAAATATAAGCCGGCGTACACTCTCAATACACAAAATGTTCTCAATTGTTCATATTTTTTACTGAGATTTCAGTTTGGTCATTGACATTTGGTTTAAAGTCATGGAAAAGTCATGGAAATCCATAGGTCAACATGTGTAAGAACCCTGACAATAAAATATAAGTATAAGAAAGAAAGAAAGTGACAGTGCATAAAGTAAAGTGTGCAAAGAAATATAAAATACAAAATAACATAAAATAAAATATATATATGTATATATACACAGCATATACACAACATATATGTAAATGTAGATGTAAATAAAGCACTGTAAAATTAAATAAAATATATATATATATATATATATATATATATATATATATATATATATATATATATATATCGATAGTGTGCAAAATAAAATGTATATATCTGGATAGTGTGCAAAATAAAATATATATATGTATATCTGGATAGTGTGCAAAATAAAATATATATATCTGGATAGTGTGCAAAATAAAATATATATATCTGGATAGTGTGCAATAATCATGTGTTTACTGTCTGCACAAGAATTAAAAGGGCGACCCCCGACTGCTACCAACCGATAATGAGAATGAACTCGGTAATCGCCAGATAGCTGGTTTGTTCTTACACAGACTCATCTTTGTTCTGCCTCTCTTTAGCCTGTGATCTCTGTGTCAACACAGTTGCATATTTCCACTTATTACCAAATTTGTTAGATGTAACCACCTTTAGACTGCGGCGGATCAAAGTGTGAAAAAGAAACCAAACTCACTTTTCTGTTCTGACCCCCCCTGAGCTTGAATAATGCTTCACTAAACTTAATCAAATACCATTACCACCAGAGTCCTAATCTGGCATTGAACCTGCGAGTGATTCATTGTATTACTCATGAAACTGACACAGACAGATGTATTAAAATGTGATAGATGGCGGGTTATGATAAAATGCAGTTTTGCCAACTGTAAAGCTTTTTGTGAGAACCTCTTTGATTCCTTCTCCATAATTCTATCTGCCTCTGTGCACTTGTGTGACCTGATGTGGTATCATGCAGTAGAGCAGCGGTCTGAAGAGCTCCATCGATCTGCACGCTGAAGGATAGACCTAAAGACTGCTGCAAAGCCCTCTGGGTAAAAGAAAAGAAGAGAAAAACATGAAAAAGTGGCAGTAGTTTATCACCTAGCAACATACAGTACCATCATCCACAGGTTGTTGTTCCTTTTTCTGTCAGACTCTTTTTCTTTCTTTCTCTGCCTCCTCAGACCCAACACTTGAGTCGACTCCTTTCAGATCTACTCCGTGTGCGTGTGTGTGTGTGTGTGTGTGTGTGTGTGTGTGTGTGTGTGTGTGTGTGAGTGAGAGTGTGTGACCATCACAGGTCCCTGTGCATGTCCACCCCTGTGTCCTTTCTACCGTGCCGGATAAAAGCCTTTCAGCTGTGACTGCTGCCAAATCAACCTGTGCCACACGACCGCAACTCTACTTCAGCACCAGTTAACTATCCCACTGCTGTCATCAGAACGTGTGTGTGTGTGTGTGTGTGTGTGTGTGTGTGTGTGTGAGTGTGTGTGAGAGAGAAAGAGAGGATGGGGGAGACAGGAATATCAGACCCAACATTTTGGGTCACATGATTCAAGCGGCTGAGCACCAGTGGCGTGTTACTGATCAGCTCCACTGGTGTGACCTCCCTCATCTCCCACTAAGGGACACTCCAGATGGACCCCCCCCCCCCCCCCCATGTGAGCACCTGGTTCAGTGAAAGGCTTAAGGCGTGGTGTGTTGTAGGCTATCCACTTATTTACAGGAGACCCATCCTGCAGAGTCTGATATGGCTCGTCCCCCTATGAGAAACACATCAGTGATTTATTCGTGATCTATTAATCAAGATTTGCGCCTTCAGTCCGATCTACCAAGGCTGAGTTCACATAGTCGAGAAAGACCAAGTATTTAGAGACGAGGGCATGTCGTTTTATGGGATATGTTCCGATTGTGTCATCCTCAACCTATAATAATAACTACAACGATTATCATAAGATTGAGCATTGAATTATGAACATTTTGGCTTTAGTCGCATGTCAATTGGATATAAATTGGCACGCAACTATGGTAAAAAGAAGATGTTGACCTTTTCATGACCTTGACCTTTGACCCGATCGATCCCAAATTCTAATCAAATGGTCCCCGGATAATAACCAATCATCCCACCAAATGTCATACGATTCAGTTTAATACTTTTTTACTTGTGAATAACACGCACGCACACACACAAATACACAGCGATATATGTTATATATGTTGTTGTGGTACTTTTGTAGATCGACTTTCTTGAGGAAATGTTACTTTCTGTATTCTTGTTGTTCTGAGTTTGTACTCTAGGTTGAAATGCACTTATTGCAAGTCGCTTTGGATAAAAGCGTCTGCTAAATGACACGTCATGTAATGTATACACAATGTATATTGCATTATTTTGGTAATGCAAGTGCACAACGGGTCCTTCCTTGGAGTCCTCGGAGCTTACAGAGTCTCTGCCGGACACAATGAGGTTAAAGCAAGTCAAGGCTGGTTTAGTTGGGCTTTAAGTTCTAGCGTCATGTTGTTGTGGTGTGACCCGCTCTTGTTGAACCAGGAGGACTTTCACTTGCTGTTCTTTAACATCCAGTTTAAAACACTTCCGTATTGTTATATTTGCGTGGTTAAACAGCCTCGACAAAGCATGGGATTGTAAGGGTTAATGCAGCACTGCATTATCCAATTAAAACAGGCAACTTAGTGGGTTAACCTCCACTCCCGACCTCTTCTAGTAACCAGTTCATAATCCAGGTATTTTGTCTGTCGACCATTGTGTCTCCGAGGCCATAAGTGGCTTTACACAACTTAAGTCCCTTAACAGATCAGACAGCTCTGCCATGTGTGCTACACCCGGGTATCACTCCAACTTCTGGCAGCTGAGACATTAAAATAAATAAACAGTTTTCATGTTTAATTCAGATTCTGATTTATTGTCATTGCAGAGTGCTATAGGACAACAACATGCAGTTTTAGCATCTCACAAGAAGCGGTGAAAGTGCAGTGCAATGTGCTCGATGATCCAGATTATAACCTTTATGTCTCTTTTATTTAAACTATTAAGCATAGCTCATTGCCCTCTAATAAATTGACAGGTACAACGATTTGGAAGCTACTACTCTGTCTCTTGATGAAGAGTACTCCCCAAGAGCCGCGACTGTAACACAAATGTTCTTGCAGGGACGTGAGAGGTTAACAGAGTGGCACATAGGTGTGTGTGTGTGTGTGTGTGTGTGTGTGTGTGTGTGTGTGTGGGGGATTAGAGTTGACACATACATGGAGGAGAGAACAAGGGGGGAGAGGACCGCTTTTTGACAGCAGAGGTGAGGGGTCAGATGTAATCAGCACCTCGGTAATTCTTCTCAGCAAGTCAATTCTCTGTTTGTTTGTTTTTAATATTCTATCTCCTCCCAACCACTGTGGTGTGTGTGTGTGTGTGTGTGTGTGTGTGTGTGTGTGTGTGTGTGTGTGTGTGTGTGTGTGTGTGTGTGTGTGTGTGTGTGTGTGTGTGTGTGTGTTGGAGCTGGAGTTGCAAGGGTGGGGGCCTGAGGAGCAAGGAGATGAGATGCTCACTATCAGATGGCACACGAGTGTGTGGTTGGCCTCCTTGCAGCTCACGTTTTGGGTCTTCGATTATTTTGGAGGGGTCCAACGTTGGAATAAATAGTTTTATTTTTATCTTTGTGCACGAGTGTGTGTTTGTGGGTTAAAAAGATGAGAACCTCAACATTTCTATCTTTCTTTTCTTTCTTTCTCTCCAACCTTTCCTGCTCTGTCATCGTCATTCCTGTTGCCATGGCGAGGGAGACGATTGCATTAACATGGAAATAACACATTAGGTATGCTTGAGTTTGTATGTTTGCCATATGGCATATGTTATGTCCCATTCAGTGTGTCTGTTGATTATGAGTTATGAGTTAACCCCGTTCTTTCTGTGTGTGTGGGACACACACACTCACACACACACACACAGCTGTCATTACAGCACAGCTGACTCTATACCTGCCATATGACATATGACCCTTATGCTCACAAGCAGCCCGCAGTACACTAACCAGCTCATTCTCCCAGCAAGCACAGCTGGCTCTCATGAGTGTGTGTGTGTGTGTGTGTGTGTGTGTGTGTGTGTGTGTGTGTGTGTGTGTGTGTGTGTGTGTGTGCGTCTGGCGGTCTGTGTGTGCGTGCTGAGCAGTCACAGAGCGTTGTTGAGGAAACAACAGGGTTGATAATTGGACATGTCCGTCGAACCCCACAAACCAGCGCTGTCCCCTCCCTGCCGCGCAGCTATAAACATGTAAATGAGAACAACGCCACTCATCTCCTCTTCCACTCGCTCGGCCGTCCCCTCCATTCCATCACTCATCACTCCGTCCCCGCCGCAATCAGCATGGGGGGGGGGAGCGGGACACGTCGTCTGGCTGGTCCTCGCAGGGACACCGACTGAATATGTAGGCAGGGGGCTCCGCATGGTGATTAACATGTCTGGCGGGGGGACGGCATGTGTGAGGACAGACGGGAAGGTGATGGACAACTTATCTGCAGGAGTCTGAAAAACAAGAGCAACCCTGGCCAGTTTATAGTGAGCTCAGAGAAGGATAGAAGAATAGAATAGAAATATACTTTATTAATCCCCAAGGGGAAATTTGTTGACACCGTAGCACCAATAAACTAAACACAATAAAATATAAATATAAGAAAGAAAGAAAGTGACTGTGCATAAAGTACACAAAGGGAAATATAAAATAAAATAAATAAAAATATAAATACATATATATTGTATTTGATTTTATTTTTATATATATATATATATATATATATATATATATATATAAAATCACACTGTCTATATATATATATATATATATATATATATATATATATATATATATTATTATTTAATTTGACATTGCTGTATTTACATATGTGTTGTGTATATATATATATATATATATAGACAGTGTGATGATAAAAGGCAAAGAGAAAATGGAAGAAATACAACTGTGGCAACCTCTCTAACTTAAACAAATGGTCCATTCAACACTAAATAGTTTTATTGTTCATTAGAAATATTATTTCCAGTTCACAAAGTGTTATTGTACAGGGTCTGTCAGTCATGGAAAACCTGGAAAAGTTGGAACTGAAGGCTTATTCATTCTTATTCTTTCATCAGCTCTATCCTGATCTAAATGAGGACACTTTACCAGGGTTCGTACGGTCATGGAAAACCTGGAAAAGTCATGGAATTTTAAAATGGTCATTTCCAGTCCTGGAAAAGTCATGGAAAAAACTTAAATCATCAACGTTTTGGAAAAGTCATGGAAATGTGTTATAATCACATCATTTACCCCGAGTTTGAAATAATTCACATGTTTTTTAAAGAAAGACGCTCAGAATATAAGCCGGCGTACGCTCTCAATACGCTACATGTTCTAAATTGTCCATGTTTATACCGAGATTTCAGTTTCTTCATGGAAATTTGGTTTAAAGTCATTAAAAAGTCATGGAAATCCATCGGTCAACATGTGTAAGAACCCTGATTGGACCAAACTTGAAGACGTGGGGTCTAAACAGACCGCAGGGCATGAACACAAGGCTGGGTCCCATTTTGATGTTGTTACACCTGGTCCACAAAAACACTTTGGTACAGCTTATGGCAAGATGGTGGTTTTGGTTAAATATTGACAGAGTAAACATTACTGAGTTTTTAAATTGTTTAACAAGACGGCATTCTTTCCCTGACCCAGTCTCCCTGTGAGTGGTTTGAGTTCCCTGAACATAACAAAAGACACGGCGCGCTTTAGTCGCCTGAGCCGGATAATAAAAGGGAGAACATGAAATATGTTGTCATTGAACATTTCCTCGTGGCATTGTTACGTTTCTTTCCCAACATATTTGCTGTTGCGGATAAAAAGCCCAGTACACACACATGGCTTTGTGCAGATGTTCAATGTGTTTCTGGGTTTTTGTCACAGATCGGTCACAGAATCAATCTCGACCTTCTCAGCAATTTGTTCGTATCGGTAAAGAAAAAAATGGAACTGTTGACCTAAATATAATAAATAAATGCACGGATATAAATGAAGTCTATTGTTATTTATTATAGTCGCTGATACCAGATCGGCCCATTGCGACGAGCTATTTGAGTCGGTATCGGTATTGTTGCATCTCTAGTAAAAAATAAAGTCATGTATCATCCCGCTCATCTATAATAGGCATTATTACACTAAGTAGTGTTGACTAGTTGTGTACACAGAGAAGCTCCCATCAGTATCCGTACAACATCGACGATTGTGTTGCCTCGGAGGCCACGAGAAAAGGCAAATTGAGCAAAAGAAAATTACACCTTGGGGGGAGAAAAAAGGCAGATCGAGCTGTGAAATAGAGAAAGCGAGTAGGAAAGAAAAGAAGGGAAAATGCATAGTGATTTACGCAAAAGTCCAAATGACGGGGAATTGGCCACAGACACCTGACTGTGTTATTATATCAGCATCAACAACGGCATGTGCCGGGGGGGAAAGCCGGCAGGAGCCGAGTGAGAAAGGAGCATAAAAAAGGCATTTAATGAGAAAGATCTGCCCGACACAAACAAATACTCCCAAACAAGTGGCTTTTCTCTTGCGAAGCTATCAATTCAACCTCCCCGGGTTCGCTTCTTCTTCTTCTTTTTTTTTTTTTTAAACGGCGCCATTGCTCGCCTCGTTGTTGTTGTTGTATTGTTTGTCAGGGGCCAGGCGGGGCCAGGCGGAGGTGGTGGTATCAAGAAGAAGAAGGGACCATTTGATGGATGTTTGTTGATATCTAGACCACTAGGGCTCTGATTGCCTAACATTAAACCAGCAATAACAGGCCAATCATCCCACTTACACCTCCACACGCCAAGCAGTCGAATTGGATCAAACTGTCTTTTTCTCTCCGTCACTTTCTCACTCATCCTCTCTCTCTCTCCGTCTCCCTCTCTCCCAGTCGATTCCTTGCTCTTTTCTCCTCTCTCCTGACATGCTTATTAGCTGATATTGATCCAGGCTGGTCAATTGTCAGCTCCTCTCATCCGCAGCATATTGACAGCATAATCAGTGTGAGAGGAATGGAGGGAGAGGCGGAGAGAGGAGAGGGAGAGAGGGAGAGAGGGAGAGAGGGAGAGGATGATAGGCAGATGAAATGCTCTGTCAGTGGGTAAATTATTGGCTGTTGGCTTGTTGACCCACGGATACCTACTGAACACACACACACACACACACACACACACACAATCACAGTCTCATTCATAAAAGCTATGTTAATTTGTGGGTGCAATTATACATGAGAAATATCTGCGGTTAAAAAGCTGTGCTCATCCATAACTGTTGCTCCTGCATCTGATCACACCTGTACTTTGCAATCACACTGGCAATGAAAAATATGAACTTCAACAAATAGCGACATCTGCATAAATGTGGTGTATTATAAT
Source organism: Liparis tanakae (assembly GCA_036178185.1). Taxonomy (NCBI): domain Eukaryota; kingdom Metazoa; phylum Chordata; class Actinopteri; order Perciformes; family Liparidae; genus Liparis; species Liparis tanakae. The sequence goes on along the minus strand of CM070100.1, from coordinate 4,146,117 downwards.
TTAGAATATGAATCCATCATTTGATGAGCGGAGTGCCACTTGTGCTGTGACTGTGCCGTCGTCCCCTGGTGCCTCCCCCTGCCTCCCCTGCCTCGCTGCCCAGCTTCAGGGCTCCGTCTCTGGGGAGGGAAGCAGCTGGCATGGCCTCTCTCTCGCTGGAGGGCTGGCGCCCGTCTCTTATGCTCCCCAACGCCGTGCCACGCACACACATAGACACACACATAGACACACACATAGACACACACTCGCAGTAAAACCCCGCAGTCGCACAGGGCTCCTTCTGCACATTAAGTTTTAATCAGGCACTTAGCTGGGCATCTGTTACGGCTCTGTCCGCGCGGCGCGTTAAGGACCTGTCGCCGCAGGTTACAAGCCCAACAGATCCGTTCTCCGATAGAGCCCTGGCCCACTTAGCGGCCGACGTCACAGCGGCATCTGCCCGGTCTGAGGAATCTGTGCCACTGCAGAGTCGACCCTTAAATCAGAGAATGTCACCGGCGTTCATTCGAAGGGGTTTTAGCTCCCTGATTACTCTCGGGGGGGGGGGGGGGGGGGGGGGGGAATTTAAATATTAATCCCAATGCACGAGAGGCTGTGGAATACAAAACTCGCAAGTTGATTAAAAGATGATTTTTTTTATTTTTTTTTATTGAACGTCGTGACTTTCTATAAACTAATGTATTCGTCTTTTAAAGCGACACTATGTAACACTTCCTACCTTGAAATAACAGCTTGAAAACAGACAGAGAGACATGCTGCTGTGGAGACGATCAATAACAGACCTTTAGTTTAATAAAAGAACAAAGACGTCTTTAAGAAAGGGACCTGACATTACTGCTGCTGTCATCTGGAGGAGAGACAAAGTTACAGGGGGGCGGAGGAGATTATTATTATTTTACTCAAACTCAAAAGAGCCATATGTGTCACCTGAAGAGCCACATATGGCTCGAGAGCCAGAGGTTCACGACACCTGATCTATCGTAACTGGGTATTTACCACACTGAAGTACACGTTAAATATCTGAAGGGGGCGCTACAAGGGGAAAACTACATAATGGGGCTTTACGTTCCCTAAATAGTACTGTGTTCCCCAACTGTAAATGCTTATGGCTTTGCTC
>CM070100.1:4105000-4140000 GCA_036178185.1 Liparis tanakae | reverse complement strand
ATGCACACACGTCATGGGAGCCATGTCAATAAGTTCCAATCTCCTCTATGAAATATTCATCCCGGCCTCCTGTGCCCCGCTGCAGCGCCGTGCTCTGGGTTTGGTGTCAGGCCAGTGATACATGCACAATCTCACTCACAATAGGTGTTAAAGTATTTTTGTCTTGTTGTCCCACCTTCTGCCCTTCTCCATTTCTCCATTTCACTCTCCATCGCTCTGCAACACTCAGACAGTCTTTCTCTCTCCTCTTCATACCCCGTCTTCCCTCCCCCTCTCTTTCACTTTAACTCTTTTGCCTTCAGGCCTCCTGCACCCAACATATATACAGGGTTCTTACACATTTTGACCAACGGATTTCCATGACTTTTCCATGACTTTTCACCAAATTCCCATGACCAAACTGAAATCTCGGTATAAACATGAACAATTTAGAAAATGTTGCGTATTGATTGCGTACGCCGGCTTATATTTTGTGCATCTTTCTTTAAAAAACACATTAATTATTTCAAACTCGGCGTAAATGAACATGTGATTATAACATCTTTCCATGACTTTTCCAAAACTTTTATGATAACATTTTTTTCCATGACTTTTCCAGGCCTGGAAATGACCATTTTAAAATTCCATGACTTTTCCAGGTTTTCCATGACCGTACGAACCCTGTATATAGATTTCTCCTGATCTTTACCATTATTTCCTACATTTAGTTTGTCAGGAAGGTGGGTGTTTGTCTGGCATGCAAACAAACCCTCCTATTGTTTAGGATTTGGACAACAGTAGTTTATCGTATGTATAACTCATCAGATCATAAACGGTAGCCCACTCCCCTTCAGTCACATTTGCCACAAAGACCAAGGCACCTCTATGATAGTCCAATATGTGACCATGGCAAGTGTCACTCATAGAATAGAATAGAATAGAAATATATTTTATTAATCCCCAAGGGGAAATGTGTTGACACAGTAGCACCAATAAACTAAACACAATAAAAATATAAGAAAGAAAGAAAGTGACTGTGCATAAAGTATACAAAGTGAAATATAATATATATATATATATATATATGTATGTATATATATATTTTTTTGTTTTATATTTCTTTTAATATATATTTATATATATTTTTTATATATTTTTTTTTATATATATATATATATATATATATATATATATATATATATATATATATATATATATATATATATATATATATTTATTTCTTTTATATATACACACAACTCATCATGGAGATAATCCAAATTAGAACATTTTGAAACATTTTATTGTTTTTTTTTTCATCCGTATGTGTAGAGACACTATTTTGGGGAATTCTGTCCCCCCATTTGTTCAACAAGAGAAAATCTAAATAAATAAATAACACAATGTATCAAAAACAGGAGGAATGTAGTGCTAAAACAATTTTATCTAGCGTACACACACACACACACACACACACACACACACACACACACACACACACACACACACACACACACACACACAGTGGAAAAAGAGGTATTCTATAGTACAATAAGTCGTGTACCAAAGGTCCGGTCCACGACTTATGTACCAGATGATGGGATCCTGCAGATATTTATAAATCTTTCTTCTTTCTTCTACATCCAGCATTAAAATTGAATTCCATCGATTGTCCTGCTTTGTGATTTCTCACTAGCGGAATCCTCCATCTTTAGTCACCATTGGTGGCTCCCCATCGCCCCGGTAAAGACCCTCCCTGCATGGACATTTGAAAAGAGACATGGGGGAAATGAGGAAATGACCCGTGCTTAGCCACACAACATGCGAGCTGTGCTCAGACAATCAGCATAGCATTAGGAGGAGCGTTGAATGGAGCCGTCATGGCCGCCGAGCCCTAGGGAGCCGCTGATCTGCCTATGGGCTTCATAGAAAGTGGAGGTCCTGCAGAGCCCCTGAGGGCCGGAATGGAGGGCCCTGTTAAAAGTCCTGCGAGCTGCTCGGGAGCCGTTGTCTTTGGGTCATATGCAACTGCTGCTTCCAGAGACTAGAATTAACTGTCAATAAACCATATTAAATCAAAATGAACAAAAACTAAAAAAACATACACTACCGTTCAAAGGTTTGCGGTCACTTAGAAAAAAGGAGAAAAAAAAGCACTGCTTTTTCCAATGAAAATGACATTAAATGAATCAGAAATACACATTATACATAGTTAATATGGTAAATGACTATTCTAAATGGAAACATCTGTTTTTTAATGAAGTCTCTCCAGAGGTGTGTAGAGGCCCATCTCCATGTTCTAGTGGTACATTGTGTTATTGCCTTAGAAGACGAGCAGAGGGGTACAACCCCCTTAAAAAAACATTTATTTTTTTATTATAACTTTTTATTTTGCATTTTCCACAAACAGATTATTTCTCGACATTGAAACCCTTTTTTTGTGAGCGCAGCTGAAAACAGTTATGCTGGTGAGAGAAGCTCTAAAACTGGCCTTCCTTTGAGCCACAAGTTTGAAGAACAACATTAATATTTACAATGAGAATCATTATTTATAACCTTGTCAATGTCTTGACTATATTTTGTATTAATCTTGTATTCATTTAATAAATAAAAGTTTAACATTTTCTCGGTGACCCCAAACTTTTGAACAGTAGTGTATACATAAAAATGGCACTAATAAAACAAACCTGGAGTTCACTGCTACTCCGTAACCAAGACTGAACTATCAGTAATAATTTACTGCCAAGTCCTTTTATCCGATGAGTAATCCACGTCTGTATGGTCTGTGTTTATAATGGTGTGCGTGTGTCTATATAGTATCTCCCACTTTCTTCAATTCTTTAGTCCCGGTCTCTCCCTTCCGGTCTCAGGTGGTGTGGAAGGTATTATTTTGATGAGCTCCACCTCTATACAGCGAGAGCAGCAGAGAGACGGAGGAGGAGAGGGAGTCAGACGGGTCTAAGTGGCCTTCGCTGCCCCCGGGGTTTCCTCCGTTGGAGTCCGTGGGTGCTCTTTGTCCAGAGCTTTCACTGTGATTAGAGCGTTTCAATTCAATTCAATTCAGTTTATTTGTATAGCCCAGTTTCACAAATTACAAATTTGTCTCAGAGTGCTTTACAATCTGTACACATAGACATCCCTGACCCAAAACCTCACATCGGACCAGGAAAAACTCCCAAATAACCCTTCAGGGGGAAAAAAAGGGAAGAAACCTTCAGGAGAGCAACAGAGGAGGATCCCTCTCCAGGATGGACAGATGCAATAGATGTAATGTGTACAGAAGGACATATTTAGAGTTAAAATACATTCAAGGAATCTGACAGAGTTTATCAATAGTTCATATTTAGGCATATTCCACGATGGAGAGTTTGGAGACCTCCCAAGTGGAGGAGTGGGCGGAGTCCCAGCAGGGCAGTGGCACAGCTGGCGACAGGAACTCACGATCCAACCATCGAAGGTCCATCAGCAGATGGGATCTATGCCGTCTCATAGGGTCCGATGACCCCATGAGACGTGAAGTCAGAAGGACTCCGGGAGAAAGCAGAGTTAGTCATGTGTGATGGAGAGATGAAGATTCATCCATAGGAGAAAGAAAAGAGAGGTGCTCAGTGCATCCTAAACATCCCCAGCAGCTATAAGCCTATACCAGCATATCCAGGGGCTGGACCAGGTGAACCTGATTCAGCCCTGACTATAAGCTCTGTCAAGAGGAAAGTCTTCAGTCTACTCTTGAATGTGGTGACTATGTCTGCCTCCCGGACTGAAGGTGGAAGCTGGTTCCATAAAAGAGGAGCTTGATAACTAAAGGCTCTGGCTCCCATTTTACATTTTAAGACTCTCGGAACTACAAGTAGCCCGCATTTAGTGAGCGCAGCTCTCTGGTGGGGCGATCTGGTACTACAAGCTCTTTAAGATATGATGGTGCATCACCAATTAAGGCTTTGTAAGTTAAGAGAAGAATTTTAAAAGTGATTCTTGATTTTACAGGGAGCCAGTGCAGAGCAGCTAGTGCAGGAGTAATGTGATCTCTTTTCTTAGTTTTACTGAGAATACGAGCTGCAGCATTCTGGATCAACTGGAGGGACCTAAGAGATTTATTAGTGCAGCCTGATAATAAGGAGTTGCAGTAATCCAGTCTCGAAAGTAACGAGCAGCGTGAACCAATCTCTCTGCATCGTTTTGAGACAAGATGTGCCTGATTTTTGAAATATTACGTAGATGGAAGAATGCAGTCCTTGAGATTTGCTTTATGTGGGAGTTAAAGGACAAGTCCCGATCAAAGATAACGCCGAGATTCTTTACAGTGGTGTTGGATGCTAGAGTAATGCCATCTACAGAAATCACATCACCAGATAATTGATCTCTGAGGTGCTCAGGGCGAGTAGAATTACTTCGGTTTTGTCTGAGTTTAACATCAAGAAGTTGCCGGTCATCCATGTTTTTATGTCACTAAGACATGCTTGAATTTTAGTGAGTTGGTTAGTCTCCTCTGGTTTTATCGAAAGATATAGTTGAGTATCATCTGCATAACAATGAAAGTTTATAGAGCGTTTCCTGATAATATTGCCCAAAGGAAGCATGTATAAGGTAAATAGAATTGGTCCAAGCACAGAACCTTGTGGAACTCCGTGACTAACGTTGGTGGTCATTGAGGCTTCATCGTTTACAAATACAAACTGAGATCGATCTGATAAATAGGATTTAAACCAACTTAGGGCGGTGCCTGAAATACCAATCGACTGCTCCAGTCTCTGTAATAGGATGTTATGGTCAATGGTGTCGAATGCAGCACTAAGGTCTAACAAGACCAGTACAGAGAGAAGTCCTTTATCTGCTGCCATTAAGAGGTCATTCGTAATCTTCACCAGTGCTGTCTCTGTGCTGTGGTGTTTTCTAAATCCTGACTGAAACTCTTCAAATAAACTATTCTGATGTAGAAAGTCACACAACTGATTTGCGACCACTTTCTCAAGGATCTTAGAGAGGAAGGAGGTTAGAGATCGGTCTGTAGTTAGCCAAAACCTCTGGATCCAGAGTGGGCTTCTTCAGGAGAGGTTTAATTACAGCTACTTTGAAGGAATGTGGTACGTGGCCTGTTAACAAAGACACATTAATAATATCCAAAAGAGAGCTGCCAATTAAAGGCAAAACGTCTTTAAGCAGCCTAGTCGGGATAGGGTCCAAGAGACAGGTAGGCGTGTTAGAAGTAGAAACCATTAAAGATAATTGGTCACGGTTGATGGGAGAAAAGCCATCTAAATATATACCAGGACATACAGGGGTTTCCAAAGCCATTCCACTTGAGGACAGATTGGCACTGGTTAAGGGCAAGAGATTATTAATCTTGTCCCTAATAGTTAAAATCTTCTCATTGAAGAAGTTCATAAAGTCATTACTACTGAGGTCTATAGGAATACTGGGCTCCACAGAGCTGTGACTCTCTGTCAGCCTGGCTACAGTGCTAAAGAGAAACCTAGGGTTGTTCTTATTCTTCTCTATTACTGATGAGTAATATTCTGCTCTGGCATTGCGTTTGAGTTGACAATTCACTTAAGACCCTCTTTCTTTCTCTCGCTCTCTTTCTCCTTCTCCCTCCATCCTCTATCCCCTTGCTCAATCTCACACACACTCTCCCAGGGTATATTACCTGTTCTTGTAATGCAGTTAAGCTCAGCTAGAAGCATTTCCTCGTAATACTACTTAATTCCCCATGGGGAGAGAGAGGGACACACACACACACACACACACACACACACACATCCACACAATACAAGGATGGGAAAGGTACCATTTACTGTATGCTGCTTGGTTCCCCCTAGCCGTTAACCCGGCGTGATAATGATTCTGATTGCAGAGGCCCAGTGTATTTCTGTCTGAGCTCATGTAGAATCTGGGACATTTTGTAAAGGGAATAAACCCCATGGGGCTTTGAGAAGTGGGAGTCGCATCCAGGAATATCTGAACGTCCAGCCTCCTACTGTGACCCTGCGATGGAGTGCCGCTTAAGTGTTTGAAACCAGCAGAGAGTCGGGCGGTGTTTTTTGGGAACTCCAGCTGAATGTACCGGGTGTCACGTGACATCGTTTAAGTTGTGGTGTTATGGATTGTGGGGTTGAGGACCCAAACGCAACAGTTTCTCGAAAAACAACAGGTTTATTCTCGGTACAGGAACACAAACAAAGCACCACGCAGGAACCAAAACGATCCGACAAACAGAAAGACACACGCAATCTCAATTTAAAGAACACGACTACAGACTTGTGTTCTTGTGGAGTCCAGACTCCCGGAGGACGGGACAACGGGAGGACGGTCTTTCTGCGATGGGACCAGCAGCTGACTTGATGACGTCACCACATCAGCTGTTCTTGCTCCTGACTTTACTCTAATTATTCACTGGACATTATTTTTTACAGTCAAATAAACAAAACATCCTAAAATGACATTCCGTGACTCAACAACAGTATTTATAAAAAGTCAACTGTCAGTTGTTTATTTTCTCCTCCGCTACTGTTTCCGGTTGCTGGTGAAATGCATTCTGGGATATCGGCTGGCCAGAGTACGCACAAGTCTCCTCTGATGCATCCTGGGTAAAGTGGGAGGACAAAGTCACATCCGGGCATTTTGACCGTGAATAGAGAAAAGAGAACTGTGAACATGAGACTGAGACTGATGAGGAGACACGAGTCACGAGGACACGGGTAGAGGAAAGGACACGAGTAGAGGAAAGGACACGGGTAGAGGAAAGGACACGGGTAGAGGAAAGGACACGGGTAGAGGAAAGGACACGGGTAGAGGAAAGGACACGGGTAGAGGAAAGGACACGGGTAGAGGAAAGGACACGGGTAGAGGAAAGGACACAAGTAGAGGAAGGACACGGGTAGAGGGAAAGGACACGGGTAGAGGAAAGGACACGGGTAGGGAAAGGACACGGGTAGAGGAAAGGACACGGGTAGAGGAAAGGACACGGGTAGAGGAAAGGACACGGGTAGAGGAAAGGACACGGGTAGAGGAAAGGACACGGGTAGAGGAAAGGACACGAGTAGAGGAAAGGACGGGTAGAGGAAAGGACACGAGTAGAGGAAAGGACACGGGTAGAGGAAAGGACACGAGTAGAGGAAAGGACACGGGTAGAGGAAAGGACACGAGTAGAGGAAAGGACACGGGTAGAGGAAAGGACACGGGTAGAGGAAAGGACACGGGTAGAGGAAAGGACACGAGTAGAGGAAAGGACACGAGTAGAGGAAAGGACGCGGGTAGAGGAAAGGACACGAGTAGAGTAAAGGACACGAGTAGAGGAAAGGACACGGGTAGAGGAAAGGACACGAGTAGAGGAAAGGACGCGAGTAGAGGAAAGGACACGAGTAGAGGAAAGGACGCGGGTAGAGGAAAGGACACGAGTAGAGTAAAGGACGCGGGTAGAGGAAAGGACACGAGTAGAGGAAAGGACACGAGTATAGGAAAGGACTAGAGTAGAGGAAAGGACGCGGGTAGAGGAAAGGACACGAGTAGAGTAAAGGACACGAGTAGAGGAAAGGACACGGGTAGAGGAAAGGACGCGAGTAGAGGAAAGGACGCGAGTAGAGTAAAGGACGCGAGTAGAGGAAAGGACACGGGTAGAGGAAAGGACGCGAGTAGAGGAAAGGACGCGAGTAGAGTAAAGGACGCGAGTAGAGTAAAGGACACGGGTAGAGGAAAGGACACGAGTAGAGGAAAGGACACGAGTAGAGTAAAGGACACGGGTAGAGGAAAGGACACGAGTAGAGGAAAGGACACGAGTAGAGGAAAGGACACGAGTAGAGGAAAGGACACAAGTAGAGGAAAGGACACGGGTAGAGGAAAGGACACGAGTAGAGGAAAGGACGCACAGGTACGCTGATTGAGAAACGCTGACAGATTAAATACACAGGGGAACGAGACACAGGTGAAAACAATCAGGGCGTGGCTGGGAACAATCAGGAAAGAAACCGACAAGCTCAGGGAGGGAAGAGCAGGGAGACAGGAAACGAGACTTCACATAAAACAGGAAACACTCAGATCCTCACAAGATGTACACAAATGATGTGACTTATAACCGTTTCTTCCTTTTGCTGAGGTGGGTGACTTCCATTAAACTGACATTATGACGACTGATCAATAAGATAAATTACTCATAATTAATCTGCAACTTTATCTATATTCAATTTGACTCATTTCAGTTGTTCAGTACCAAGTGTTTAATTAATGAGCTGCATGCCTCCCTGTGTGGTAATGACTGGGACCACTCTGTTGGCTGCACTCATTTATTATTTATTATTTAAATAATAAAACTTGCAACAGTAAAACATCTTTTTTTAAATCAAAGGAATTATATATCGGGTGTAATTTAATTCAAGTACAATTGAGCAACACATAAAGAGAAATTAGAATCCCAGCCTATAATGAATATTGTACATATAAACACATGATTTGAATTTATTAGATTTTCCCTCCATGTCACGGATAGCCGATCCAGCTCTTCGAGTCAGTATCTGCCCAACACTTGGTAGTGATAACTACTTAAAAATCACACTCTATTAATTACACTGTAAAAGGCAGAAGAAACTAAATATATACTTCAATAATAATTGAGAACTGATTTAGCTGTGATTCTCTTTTTCCCCATTTCTTGTTCTCTAATCCAGTAGCCAGCCAGAGATATAAAAAGAACAGAAGAGAGGAGAGAATGACAAAGTGACAGAGACAGAAGGAAGGAAGGATAGGGGGGAGGAAGAGGAGGAGGAGGAGGAGGAGGAGGAGGAGGAGGAGGAGGAGGAGGTGACATTGCTCATGGGTTAGTGCTCCAAAACGGAGTGCTAAAATCATTTCAGCTCCGATAATGCTCTGGCCACTGCCAGGTCGCCCCGGGATATCTGCCCCGCTCATCTGCCTCTCCGATGAAACGCCTGCGCACGCCGAGCCTTCCGGCAGCCCGCCACACACATACACACACACACACACACGTGAACTCGCCCGCACACACACATGCAAATGCGTCGCGGTCGGAAATACACGCGGGTGCTTCTGCATCACACGTGCACGCGCCGGCTGGCCTCTCTCGGAGAGTTTGTCGCAGTGCAGTTTATTTTCCGTTGAGAGAGAGACGGAGCGACAGAGAGCCCCGGGGTCTCCTTCCTCCTCCTAACCTCCCAGATTAGCACCCTGCTGCCACTCCTCCCAATCACCACTCCCTACAGCCGTTACATTCATCCACACTTGGGCCCACAAGCAAAGCCCCATCAACCCCATCGACCTTCTTTCCATCCGGCTTTCACCTTCTCATTAACGGCTTTCTCTCCGCCCTCAATGCCGACCTCCGCTCAGAAGTCCATGCATCTTCTGTTTAAGTCTAACAGCGTGTCAGTTTACTCTATCAAGTCAAACATGGTACTGGGGCTTGTCATCCTTGTCAAAAACAAAGCTGCTTAATATCCTTGGCTAGACTGGAACCAGACTGTCAAAATATTAATGTCAGATCAAAGTCAATATAGCATTTGTATTCTCTCTGTGCACAGTGGTTGAATTAATTGCACATGTTATTGAAGTTTAAATGCATTCAAGAATCATTTTAAAAGTCTTTCTTTTTCACATATGAAGTAAGTTAATGTGTAATTGAATATAACATAGTGTATATATATATATATATATATATATATATATATATATATATATATATATATATATAAATTAATCAGAAATACTCTCTATACATAGTTAATGTGGTAAATGACTATTCTCTGTTTTTAATGAAGTCTCTACAGAGGTGTGTAGAGGCCCATCTCCATGTTCTAGTGGTACATTGTGTTATTGCCTTAGAAGACAAGCAGAGGGGTAGAACCCCCTTGAAACCCTTTTTTACAATTTTTTATAACTTTTTATTTTGCATTTCCCACAAACAGATTATTCCTTGACATTGAAACCCTTTTTATGTGAGCGCAGCTGAAAACAGTTATGCTGGTGAGAGAAGCTCTAAAACTGGCCTTCCTTTGAGCCACAAGTTTGGAGAACAACATTAATATTTACAATGAAAATCATTATTTCTAACCTTGTCAATGTCTTCTTGACTATATTTTATATTAATCTTGTATTCATTTAATTAATAAAAGTGAGAGTTTTCAAGGTTCTCGGTGACCCCAAACTTTTGAACGGTAGTGTATATACAGTATAAATAAGGCAGCATGATTGTTTTCACAAAAGAGCTTCTGTAGACGTAAGGAAACGTCATAAAGCTTACACCAAACGAGCAAAGCAGCTGTTCAACTGAACATTCATCCACCAAATGTGTCCTTAGGAAATTCAAATCAGCCAGCTTGATGTTGGTTGGAGCGTGAACCTAAGTGGCCAATCAGGGGCTGGGGTGACCTGCAGTGGGCCTGCAGGCAGCCAATCATCATCAGCACAGCGGACACACTCGACTCCACAAGAGGCATACGCAACTTTCTGTAAAGCCGCTGCAGCCGCATATCAGACATGGATCTAATCTATTATTGAGTCATAATGCAACAAGCCGACTTTGTTAATAATGTTTGCTAAATGGTGATCACGGCGACTGTTTGCTGCTGCATCCTGAACACACTCCTCTTCCTCCACTCACTGACAGTCCCAGTCATCAGCATTCACCCATCAAGCCCACATCCACATCGTTTCAAAGGCGTTGTGCTCAAAAGTGAGGGTGGAGGGAGTCAGATTAGAGTAGGTTTATCAAGACATATGCCAACTTTTTCTATTTCTAGCTTCTGAGTCGAGAATATTTGATGCACTTGCTCATGTTTTGTTTTAGTAAACTGAATATGTTTGAGTGTTTGGACTGTTGATCAGACTTAACCAGCAATATCGAAAAACAATTGAAATAAAATGCTTCGGGACATTCTACAATTTTTTTTTTCTTTCTACATTTAACAGATCAAACAAACAGTTGATTACTCAAATAAATAATTGCCAGATTAATTGACGGCCAATATTAAAGACACACCCTCCCCTCCCCTCACATGTGTGGTGAACGTGGCGGGCATTGCTCAGCTGTAGACACAAACTGTCCCTCTGCAGCTCTTTCTTTGTATCCAAAACCGATGTCCACCCCCCGTTTACCTCCCTCGCCCTATAACCCCCCCCCCACACACACACACACACACACACATATTATGTCTTCCCCCATCTCCCTCAGCCCCTCTTCACCGAGATAGGGAATCTGGGTCTAATGTTTAAGGCATCGGGGCAGTTGTCGGGCAGACTCCTGGAGGCTCTCGTAGTGGATGTGATTTCTGTCTCACTCCTCTTGTCACACACTCCCCCTTTTCTGTCACTCTTTTCTCCCTCCCCACTTCCCTTCCTTTTTGAATTTTGATAACTCCCTGCTCCCAGAGGTGCCCATGAAAGTACACACACACACACACACACACACACACACACACACACACACACACACACACACACACACACACACACACACACACACACACACACACACACAGGGGTGGATATGGTTTCATCCAAAACAACCCTCACACTCACACCATGCACAGACATCAGACTGACTCATAGTGGAGTGGGTGTCGTCTTTTCGGAGTATGATGACAGTCAGAGGGTCACAGAACAAACTTTATTTTTCTAAATGTGTGTGACTGACTGATCTAGGGTTCGTACAGTCATGAAAAACCTGGAAAAGTCATGGAATTTTCTAAAATGGTTATTTCCAGGCCTGGAAAAGTCATGGAAAAACCTTAAATCCTAAAAGTGTTGTTAAAGTCATGGAGATTTGCTATAATCACATGTTTATTTACACTGAGTTTGAAATAATGTATATGTTTTTTAAAGAAAGACGCTCATAATATAAGCTCGCACACGGCTCAATACGCTACATTGTTCATGTTTATACCGAGATTTCAGTTTGGTCATGGACATTTGGTTTAAAGTCATGGAAAATCATGGGAAAATCATTGAAAAGTCATGGAAAAGTCATGGAAATCCATTGGTCAAAATGTGTAAGAACCCTGTAACTAACAATCTATTTCCTCACATGGTAAAACATGAATGGAGTGAACAGTTGCAGCCCTGGTCGGTTTCAAAGCCGGATTTTACTAATAAGGTGATACTTTTGCATCTCGGACCACATCATTGGAATCATTTCCATTTGTCTCTAAACTGATTTGAGTTTTGAAGTGAGCATTGATCTGAACCTCATGGTTAAATAAACAATAGTTCAGAAGGACAATGTGTGTATCGTAATACACTTGTATGTTTGTTCTTGTTTGATTTGCAGATGGGAATTAATTCAATGGAATTGAAATTGAAATGACATTTATATACCAGGCTTCCAGACAAGTAAAAAAAGACAAACGTAGGTGAGCAAATGATATAAAGACACTACAACGTAACATTATACGCATTATACATGCGTATAATGTGGAAAAATCACATTTATTTGGAGATGGGTGTCTTGTTTGAGAAGTGCTTTTTTAAAGCGAAGCCTATACCAAGGGCACCAATTTTGGTTGAAACAAGTGATGCTTCTAAAAATGGCCAGTCGGTTAACATTTCTATCCTAAGCATCATCAAAGTAGAACCGTTTTCACTCCTGATACGCAGTGTGGATATTCGTTTACAGAAATATAGTATAATAAAGGAAGTAAAAAGAAAATATACATTGAAGTTAATCTAACGATTAGCTGTTTATATCGCTGCATGTTGCTCCTGGATGATTCGGTTTTTTTTCTCCATTTCCCATCGGTTCGCATCCAAAGGGAATCCCACAGGTTGGAGGCGGGAGGCTCCCGGTGGCAGCTGTCATGCTTTGCCACATCGTTTTATTCTCTTCCCATGATCCAAGAAACAAGAAGCTCCCGTCAGTCGCTGTAATCTCAGCTGTCGTCTTCCCGTCCTCCCTGTGCCCTACCTTCCCCAACTCTTTCCTCCCTCTCTTTCAATCCCAGCTCTTCTCCAATCGCCTCCATTCCCCTCCTCTTCTCTTTCCCCTGTCCTAATTATTTATATACATTAACATTCAAGAAACTAGATAGCTCGGAGCAGGTGACACCCTGTAATTTGACATCCTTGCCTTTCTCCAAGGAAGGAGAGCGATGCAATCTGTGGCAATCTACATTGTGTGTGTGTGTGTGTGTGTGGTAATCTGGGGTTGTCACACGGCCCCATGCCACTCTCCGTATGCTAATCAATGAACGAAGCTCTGCAAAGCTCTCGTCTGCCAGCTAAACCCCACACCTCAGTGCTGATATGTCTATTAGCCGCGTGTCAAACTCCCTCTTTGTTGTTTCTGTCTCTCCCCACATCTCATTCCGTCGTTCCTCCTCCTCTGTAATTCGGCGCTGCCGTCTCTCTCTCCCTCCCTCCTTCCTTTTCTATCGCCATACTTTGAGCCTCCTCCCGTGACCCTCACTTCTACCTTGTTCCTCTGCGCACTCTGCAGATGTCGTTCCATCGAGCGTTCGCTCTGATTCTGGTCACCGAAACATTTATACGACGTAAACACGGACACCAGTTACAGCTCGAGAACACACGTTTGACGTTGTGCTATATTTAGCGAGGGATCCTCCTCTGTTCTCTCCTGAAGGTTTCTTCCCTTTTTGCCCCCTGACGGGTTGTTTGGGAGTTCTTCCTGGTCCGATGTGAGGTTTGTAAAGCACTCCGAGACACATTGGTAATTTGTGAAATTGGGCTATACCAATAAACTGAATTGAATTGAATTTGAATTGAATTGAATATTTGAGTAAAAAGAAATTGACAGCAAAAATACAAATGGGGAGATGCATACATTTGTATTTAGTAGTAATTATTTTTCTATTCTTTTTTATTATTAACTGCTCTCATTATATGTATCCATCTCCTGATGGATGGTGGAGGTCTCCAAACTCTCCATCATGGAATATGCCTAAATATGAACTATTGATAAACTGTGTCAGATTCCTTGAATGTATTTTAACTCTAAATATGTCCTTCTGTACACATGACATCTATTGTTCTGTCCATCCTGGAGAGGGATCCTCCTCTGTTTCTCTCCTGAAGGTTTCTTCCCTTTTTTTCCCCCTGAAGGGTTATTTGGGAGTTTCTCCTGATCCGATGTGAGGTCAAAGGTCAGGGATGTCTACGTGTACAGATTGTAAAGCACTCCGAGACATATATCTAATTTGTGAAATTGGGCTATACAAATAAACTGAATTTAATTGAAATTTAATTGAAATTTAATTGAATATTTGAGTAAAAGAAAGTGGACAGCAAAAATACAAATGAAAAGATGCATAGATTTGTATTTAGTAGTAATTATTTTTCTATTATTTTTTATTATTAACGGCTCTCATTATATGTATCATTTATTCCATGTGTATAACTATTTAATTATGTTCATTCTGTACGCCTGACAACTATTGCACCCCTCTCCATCCGGGGGGACGGGTGCCTCCCTTCTCTCCCTGAGGGGGTGAGAGTCCAACACCCAGAGTATGTTGTACTGATTGTCAAACGCTATGAGGCACGTTTGGGATTTGTGGTATTCGTCTATACAAACAGAATTCAATACATTTCCCGAGAGTACATTACCCATGTGTGTGGTTTGTAATTGTTTGTATTAAATAAGAGCTCTTGGTCTAATTTGATTTATACCATTATACAAAGGAACCTATAATATCAGGTGTGATCTTTGCACATTCTTCAAATGTATTACACACACCTAGATGACTAAGAATTAAAAAGCTTTGGCTGTGTGTGTGTGTGTGTGTGGTTCTAATTGTACATAATCCAAACACACCCTTTAGATCATTTCAGACATGCTGCTTGGTCCTACTTTCTCTGCAGGTATCATCGCTCTGCTTTTATAATATCGCCCCTCCTGCAGAACTGTCCCTCTGCAGGATGCAGCAGTCCGTCATGTCCACAGACACGATGACAGACGGCGAGCGGGCAGATAAAAGGAGGCACGGCCGTGCGTTTGTCTCAATGCTTTCGCCAGCTTTGCGGCGGGATGACGGAGAGACAGACAGGAGGGCGTGGAACCAGGCAGACGGTTACAGGGGCAGTTAGACAGGCAGTCAGCCCTGGCATTTTGCAGCAGATAAGTAAGCTATCAGAGGAGGGGGATGAATAGCAGAGTAAAGATTGGTCCCGGCCCCCTCAGAGGGGAGCGGGGGGCCACAATGCAGGCGTGGTGGGCAGATAGCCCCCTGCTCTCATTATACTCTGCCTAATCCAAAACGATGTTTACTCAGAGAGAGAGAGAGAGAGAGAGAGAGAGAAGGGCCAAGCTTATCGAAGCCCTGCACAGTCCTCCAAGCCTGTGTGTGTGTGTGTGTGTGTGTGTGTGTGTGTGTGTGTGAGAGTACGTGTTAAAATGAGCCTATTCCAATGGAAAAAGGGATCAGGAGTGTCTCCAAGGCAGACTCTGTTGGCTAGAATGTCGATGCTTATCGCACACTGCCTGGCTCTTGTGGTGAAAGGCGAATAGGCTATCTAGACCGCCTATTCACAGCGTGTGTGTTTAGTATTTACCATACCGGCTGGGCAGGACGCTCATTTTCGGAAATTGCTATTATTATTAGCACACTGCTAATAATAGTTCAAGCTTTTATAACATCTCACCTAATCTGATTCATCAGAGGATGACGATCCTCAAAGGGCCACGAAGCATTTCACTTTTTTTGATTTTGAAATACTAGGACATTAAATCAGGGATGTTTGTTTATTTATCTCTTTTGCTCGTGTGTTTACGTTTCGGCTTTTTGGCTCCCGAAAACCTGAATGCAGTCGCCACTTACCTTAATATCCTGCACGGCTCCTAAGATGCCGCACGGTGTTTTTTATATCTGAGTGGTACTGTTCAGACGTAGCTCTAAAGAGCAGTGTGCCCATCGTGATAACGGATATCAACGTGTTTGATCCAAAATGCACAGCAGTTTGAAAAATCTGACTTTTGACCACAGAGTCTAATCTTTTACAAAGTACCATATTATTTTACAAGTATCATCATTTTCTCAGAGATCTCACTGTTTGTCAGTTTGACACCCCTCGACTACAAGTAACAGAGACGAGACGCAGCAACCAGCCCTCTCGTACCCAGGCACGTGCACAGACATTTTGGGGGGCAGGTGCTCAAACCCCAAAGAAAAGGGCACCCAATGCCCAAAAAATAGTTTGACCGAGTTGAAGCATAAGCAGCGTTGCACTGATGATGCAACTCATCCTCGGCCTGCGTCTCCTCTGGCAGCATCAGACCGCTAGCTTACATTTTCTTTATGAATAAAGATGGATTATTATATGGCAACAGTACAAGCGTTCTGATTGGCTAATGGGTCGTCATGCCAGCCGCGTATGGCCCTCCTCGCCGGTCTGATTCTGATCCTATTGCCCTCTGACGTCATTTTCAAAGTGACCGATAATTGATAGACATCAACAGCCAAGAGCAGTGGTCCTCAAACTAAGGCCCGCCTCCACATCTGGCCCTCTGAACAAAACCAGAGGCCTTAGATTTATTTTTCAGTCTGACCAAACAAATCCTAGACTAGCCCCTGTTAAATAGAACGGAAGAAGAATGATCTCTCTCTTTTCTCTCTCTCTCTTCTCTCTCTCTCTGTCCTAACGCTCTCTCTTTTCTCTCTCTACTCTCTTCTCTATCCTCTCTCTCTCTCCTCTCTCTTCTCTCCGCTCTCTCTCTTTCTTTTCTCTCTCTCTCTCCTTTCTCTCTCTTCTCTATCCTCTCTCTGTCCTCTCTCTCTTTTCTCTCTCTACTCTCTTCTCTATCCTCTCTCTCTCCTCTCTCTTCTCTCCTCTTTTATCTCTCTACTCTCTTCTCTATCCTCTCTCTCCTCTCTCTCTCTCCTCTTTCTCTCTCTCTCTCTCTCTCTCTCTTCTCTCTCTCTTCTCTATCCTCTCTCTCCTCTCTCTCTCTTTTATCTCTACTCTCTTCTCTATCCTCTCTCTGCTCTCTCTCTTTATCTCTACTCTTCTCTATCCTCTCTCCTCTCTCTCTCTCCTCTCTCTTCTCTCCGCTCTCTTCTCTCCGCTCTCTCTTTCTTTTCTCTTCTCTCTCTCTCCCTCTCTCTCCTTTCTCTCTCTTCTCTATCCTCTCTCTCTCCTCTCTCTCTTCTCTCTCTATTCTCTAAACATAACTAACGTCAGTTTTTTTTCGTGAGCGCCGCGGATCACGTCGGGGCGAAATTCTCACAAGAACTCAAATAAATTCCCCCGTCAGATATCAAAACACATTTTGGGAGGGACTTGATGACAAAGAGAGTGACTTTTATTCTTAAATACTGATGAATAAAAAAAGTGTCTCCAGCAAAAAGGGCACTTTACTCATCCAGGGCCAAAGGGGAGGAGCTTGAGCACCACTAGGGCGCTATCTGTGCACGCGCCTGCTCATACCTCACCATGGTGCCTTGTACACACACACACACACACACACACACACACACACACACACACACACACACACACACACACACACACGCTAGTCTCTCAAACGCGCACACTGTGCCCTGCACACGCTCTTCTTCAATCCCCGTCTTCCTCAATCCCATGCGAGCCTCACTCCGGTCTCGCGGACCGTGTGTACCCTGTCTCGGCTGGCCGAGGTAATCCCGGGCCTCCGCTAAAGTAGCCGCGTGAGAGGACAGATTGCCAGTTGATCATGGTCAGGCGAGAGTCTTATCCCTTATTGGATCGGCCGTGGAGGAGGCTTAGGAATTATCTGAGGCCTCGCTTAATGTGGAGACGGATCACCGGCAGAGAGCCACGGAGCCTGAAGACACGCCGGGCCGCAGGGCAGGGAAAGACACTCCCTGAGTGTGTGTGTGTGAACAAAACCAACAGACAGGTGTGTGTGTGTATCAGTATGTAGTGGTGATAGAGGTGTGTGTGTGTGTGTGTGTCCCAGAAGCAACATCATGGCCCACTTAACCCCATCTTGACACATCTCTCTCCCCTCCCATAGTCGATTTCTTTTTCGCCATCCTTTCCCGTTCTCCTATTACTCCTCTCTTTCCCTCCTCATCCTCCTTGGCCCTCCCCCCCCCCTGCCTCTATATCACTCCTCCTCCTCAGCTGCATCTTCATCCCGCTGACTCCCTTTTTCTTTCTTCTCTTGCCATCCTTTCCCAGCCCGTCTGCTGAGCCCCATCTTTCTCTTTCTTTCTTGTCCACACTGCTTTACTTCCTCCCTCCATCCCCCTCCCCCCTTGCTGCACCTCCCTATCCCTCGCTACACCTTCCTCCTCTCTGCACTCCCGATCTCCTCCTCACTCTGATCGTCTCTCATCCTCTTTCTCGTCTTCCTTTTGCTCCTCCTCTCTTTTCTACGGCGCTATACGGCAGCATTCGGTCCTCAGCAGGAGACCTGAGGAGGCTGCTGGAAAAACAGGCAACAAACAGACATTTTATTCTCCAAAGATAAAAGAAACGGAGGAAAATGTCTTGCTTTGTTAAGGAAAACTGACGCCCATTATACCTCAGAGCCCTCCAGGGTAAAAAGAATAGAATAGAATACAAATATACTTTATTAATCCCCAAGGGGAAATTTGTGGACACAATAGCACCGATAAACTAAACACACAAAAATATAAGAAAGAAAGAAAAAGTGACTGTGCATAAACTATACAAAGTGAAATATAAAATACAGAATAAAATATATATGTATATATATATACACACAACATATGTGCAAATACAGCAGTGTAAATTAAATAAAATATAGACAATGTGCAAGATGCAAAGTGTGTTTATGTTATTGCACTAGTTCTAAAACAGCATCTGGCATCAGTGCTACGTATCAGTAAATTGTCAAGCGAACACATCGGCTGGTCTCATACGTAAACAAACCTTTGTGATGATTGTCAGACACCATTTAGAATATGTCAGACCTGTAATGACCAATCAGGCTGCAGGAACAGGGATTTAACCTTGTAGACATTTCAAAGTCTTAAACACGTCGTCAATGTCACATGAGCAGATCTTTTTAACTGAAGTGTTCTGGCTCTGTATAATTAATCATTGGTACCACAGACTGAGTAGTATAGCCTTGTATCAATTCATATTCTCTGAGTTGTTTCCAACCTCTTAAATAGCATCGGGATACAGATATTAGAAATAGCCTTTCAGCTGATTCCATCCCCGCTGGCTGGTGCTTTCCGAGGCCCCGGATCCCGGGGAGGCAGGGGGGACGGCGACCCCGATGAGCGGGTTACCGCTCCCCGCCTGCAGCCACGGAGGCCCCAACCTGGATAAGCAGCAGAAAACGGAGGGATGGAGGGATGGATGGATAATTCCATCCCTGTGCATGAGATTACTGACAGCTACTGAGGCCAGATTAGCGCTGCCATAAACCATGGAGTAAAGGGTCACCCCTGGGTTACCGGCCATGTGGAGGGTTTAGGACCATGACATGAAACAGTAGATTCAAAGGGTAGCTGCAACCAAGACATCTGATTGGTTCATATCCCCCCCCCCCACCCTGGGCTTGTGCTCAACCCTGCATATCATGCCATACCACCAGGGGGAAAAGATGCACATTTAACGTGAAAACATCCCGAGCAGGTTTGGCAGATACAATAAACCAAAATAGAGATTTTTTTCTAATTGTTGAAAAATATCACTATAAAGTAGAAACTGCACAAAAGGCCTTCTTTCATTTTAATATTCTAAATGTGAAGAAAACTACTTTCACATTTAAGTCATAAAGCATGCACAAAGTAAAACGTCTTGAACATGACATTGATGTATCGTACTAAAGTTCTAAAGTACAGGGATGAAATTGGACTCAATAATAGTAATAATAATCACAATCATAATAATCCTGTCATCACGGGCAAACACATGAAATGACGTTACTCCCTCCAATTGCAGATCTCTTTTATTTGCCGGTTGACAGTGCAGAGACCAAAGTGGGCTTGAAGTAAATAAATCGTGTGCAGCCGTCTGGCACAGCAGCATCGATAAGCCACGACAAAAAGGTTTGCCAACAAATAATGGTCAGATCTCTTATGGGTACTTTTAAAAAAGGGAACGAATCTCACAGGATTCAAGTTATTCCCAAAAGGAACAGGAGCAGACCAGCAGCCATGTTCCAGCACAAAGCACCAATACGCTTCACATATGGTTCACGGGGCAACACCAGTCACCAGGTTTAGTGCCTAGAACAGATAACTGTATTAAGCTGACACACACACACACACACACACACACACACACACCAACACCTACACTTCCTTTCCTCATCTAGTAATTGAAGGTGAGAAATAATTTCATTATCCTCAGGAAGAGTAATCTGCTCCTGATCCCTTCATTTCCTACAGTGCACCTCGGCCTGGGAGGCTAACACACACACACACCTACACACACACGCACACACACACACACACACACCCACCCTCACACACACACATGCACACAGTTGCTATCACCCTGGGCTATTAATGCTATTGGAGTTGGGGATTAACAATCAGATTCACATATGCTTTACAACGCTTTATTACTTTGAGCTGTCTGTCTTGCTCTGTCTCACACACTTGCATGTGTTCACACACTCACACACACACACACACACACACACACACACACACACACACACACACACACACACACACAGGCAAATAGCTTTGTATTGAAGAAAGTTAATCTGAAACACGCCCTCGGTGGTAGGTATGAACACATGGCGAGAAATCTCAAGTTTATAACTTTACACAAGTGGTATTGTGCACAGTTATCCTATTCTGTGTGATATTATAATCACACACGGCCTTGAGGCATCTTGGTTGAACAGAATCCTCCTTGGCATGCGTCGGCAGCCTGAAAGGAAACAATCTGAAGGAATGGTGGAGTGCGGCTTTGTGCAAAATCTCTGCCTGAAACCTTTCCTTTCAGCTTCAGGGGTGATGTCGCACTCACGCCGCAGCCCAATGAGGTGCCACTCACGACTCGTGCACATGGCGAGGAGTCGACAGCAGCCTGAAAACCAAGCGGAGCCGCCCATGAGAGCCTCTGGGCCGTCTATTTGTCCTTCTGCTGCTTGTGATGCTGAGTGGCAGATCACAGCCAGTTTAATGTTGCATTACCACCCTCTACTGTTCATCTGCACAAGATGTTTCGGGTGGCCCGGGTTGTCAAGTGTCATGGGGACACACACAGGGGGAGGGGCTACACTGTCATTGTACAGGGCAAAGGTGGGAAGTGGGACGCCATTACATTTCATGTGAACATGCAATCACACGGGGAGGGGTCAGAGTTAAGGATGAAGGGGAGAATTAGGATGCAGCTTAAGACACACACAATACCCCACTTGCACTTATTGGAGAGGATTAATAGCGAATGAATATGCTCCGCTGTCGATGCTCAAAACAGAGCTCATTGGTGAATAATTATTTATCAGGGTTTGTTCTGTACCTGTAGTGCAGTAAAGAAAAAATAATTATAATATTATATATATATATATATATATATATATATATATATATATATATATATAGTATGTATAGGGGGGATTATATATATAAATATATTTTTAGATATATATAAATATATTTATATATATTTTTATATATATATATATATATACAAATATATATTTATATATATATAATAACCCTATATATATATATATATATATATATACAATTGCTACTAAAGGCTTAAGTAGCTTGTTGTTGTCACCAAATCCCCTGACCAAGACTCAAACCAATAGTCCACACCGCTGCACTGGGTGACATTTGTCTTTATTACTGCAGCACTGCACTTATTTTGTAATCAATATCGATTACATCTTTTTGCTCGCCGGAAGTATTCACCTTTGCACCAAATATGTATTATTAGTTTAAGGCTGAAAATAGTCTCTAACAAATGCGCTCTCTATTCGTATTCAAGCAACGACAATGCACAACAACATATGCACTGTTGGTGTTGAACTCAATGGGACTTATTGATTAAAAAAAAGAAATATAACGCCAGCTGTATCCATTAAACACATATTAATAAAGAATAACATTGTTTTGAAAAAATATTACAAAGACTACAAGTCAAGAAATATCAGATTTAAAACATGTATATGCGTAACAACAAACAACAATTCTTGTAAAGTTGTTCCTACTATGTTATAAGCGCCCGGCTGAAGTGGAATAACAGATCCAACCTAAAATGTCACCTTATTTTAGCCTTACATGCTTTGACACTCTAGACACCCAGTATAGCTAGTGTGTGTGTGTGTGTGTGTGTGTGTGTGTGTGTGTGTGTGTGTGTGTGTGTCTGTGTGTGTTTTTGTGTGTGTGCTGTCTGCCCAAGACATAGAAAGCATGTTTTTTTTTCTAATGGGGAAAAGGAATATTTGGACATTTTATCAATAGGCATTATTAAATCCTGCTTGCCTGAGCTAATCTTGTTGGACCGGAGAGAGCGGAAAGAGAGAGAGCGAGCGAGAAGGCGAGCGAGAGAGATAGACGCAGAGAGGGAGAGGGAGAGAGCAGTGATGTCTGCCCCATGAGGTGAAGAGAGACCGCCTGTAAGCCGCTTATTATATCGACTACCACCTTTTCTCTCCTCCTCTAAACCTCCCGCCCTCCCCAGTTTTCTCTCGTTACCTCGCTCATTTTCTATCTCTGTCTCCCTCCCTCGCTTGATTTCTCCACCTCATTCTGTATCCCTTCATTCTCTTTTCTCAACAACTCCTTCATATAATCACACACACACACACACACACACACACACACACACACACACACACAGGCGGCGCCAAGCCGAACCTTCTTGTTCAAAGCCAGAAGCGAAAAGCTGAAGTTTTATTCAAATGAATGTTTACTTCTTCTACTGCCAACGTGTGTGTGTGTGTGTGTGTGTGTGTGTGTGTGTGTGTGTGTCTGTGTGTGTGTGTTTTGAGAGAAAAGGGAAAATAGCACCAAGTATGCAAGTGTGTGTTCGTTAGTGTGTGTTACATGCACGGTAGAAGGAGAAGGGCTGACAGTAGGTGATAAGCCAGACAGGCCTGCACGCTGTGATTATCACCCACCGGACCCCCTGTCACACACACACACACACACACACACACACACACACACACACACACACACACACACACACACGGTGCCCAATGAGAGAGTGTGTTGCAAGGATTTAG
The DNA here is from genome assembly GCA_036178185.1 of Liparis tanakae. Lineage (NCBI taxonomy): Eukaryota > Metazoa > Chordata > Actinopteri > Perciformes > Liparidae > Liparis > Liparis tanakae. The sequence goes on along the minus strand of CM070100.1, from coordinate 4,116,908 downwards.
GATAGACAGACGGGCCGACAGACAAACCGAGACAGAGAAGCCTTGGATCACGGGCAAGGTGGAAACCACAAGAGAAGAAAATGAACACAGACTGGAAAATACAATGCATCCAATTATGTTTCACTGAACACTCGTGGTTTTTATATAAATATTAAGGTGTTTTGATGTTGAGACACTGGAATCAAAGCGCTGTGCGACATCAGTGATGCTACGAATGCCTGAAAATAAAGATCTGTGGCGGGAATGGATAGACATCAGTGGGTAACTGAGTCTCTAACTGTCCCTTTGGTCTCTCTGGTTCAGGTGTGTGGCCGTCTGAAGAGGTGATGGCTCATTACTGTCTGCGGAAACGTCACATGTTCAAGTGAGTGTTTCCTCTCCTTAAATCCACGCGCACCGAGACGACAAGGACCAACGGCTGAGATGACGCATCAGAGTCGACATTGTTTATCGAAGTTGTGTTTAAGTTTAGCAAGTCTTTTAGTCTTTTAGTGATAATTCACCAACTCAAAGAGATATAGAGGTATATGTATATGGCTGTGTGAATGTGTATGTATGTGTATGTATGTGTGTATATGTATATATGTTTGTGTATATATACACTACCGTTCAAAATGTTGGGGTCACGTAGAAAAAATAAAGAAAAAAACTGTTTTTTCCAATGAAAATGACATTAAATTAGTCATAAATACACTCTCTATATAGTTAATGTGGTAAATGACTATTCTCTGTTGTTTAATGAAGTCTCTCCAGAGGTGTATAGAGGCCCATCTCCATGTTCTAGTGGTACATTGTGTTATTGCCTTAGAAGACGAGCAGAGGGGTAGAACCCCCTTGGAACCCTTTTATATTTTGTATAACTTTTTATTCATCATTTTCCACAAATATATTATTCCTTGACATGGAAACCCTTTTTATGTGAGCGCAGCTGAAAACAGTTATGCTGCTGAGAGAAGCTCTAAAACTGGCCTTCCTTTGAGCCACAAGTCTGAGGAACAACATTAATATTTACAATGAAAATCAATATTTATAACCTCGTCAATGTCTTGACTATATTTTGTATTCATCTTGTATTCATTTAATTAATAAATAAACTAAACAAAAACTAAACAAAACTAAAGGGATATTTACCTCCTGGAATATTGAAATATGTCGAATGAGACAATCGCAAACATATTTGGCAGCTGCATGGCGGGAAGATGCTTTAGATTAGATTAAATATTCCCTTTTGAGCCCCATAGTGGGGACATTTCAATTCAAATATAGAAAACAATTCAATGGCCACTATTCTTCCTGCACAAACTTATTGAAAGTATTGCCTTTGTTGTACGAACAGAGGGTGGAGCGGTGCCGGATCCCTCTGGTTTGGGTCGGACCGGGTCCCGGTGTAACCGCCTGGTACTCGTGTCCTTCTGTACCGTTCCACGCCGCGTTGTCCTGCGTTGCTCTTTCGCCGGCGCTCGTCTGCTGAGCGCCGGCCTGGCCTGCGGCACGGGGCTGAAAAAAGCACCCAGGCACCTTTTTGATTTCCACTCAAGGTGGAACGTCACCCTTTGATTTCCTGTTTTAACATTCAAGAGGCGGGAGGCGAGGAAGAGAGGGGTATTGATCAGAGCGGCGTAGTGAAGGTCAGCAGGAGAGGGGGAGAGGCAGAGAGGGATGAAAGAGGACAGGGGTAGAGATGGAGGGAGAGGGGAGATGAAAGGAGGAAGAGGATGGAGAGAGGGGTTGATTGAGCATGCAAGCTACAGGACTGTGTGTGTGTTTGTGGGAGTGTGTGTGTGCATATATATATATATATATATATATATATGTGTGTGTGTGTGTGTGTGTGTGTGTTCTCCCGCTGATTGAGCTTGTGCTTCTCAATGTTCAGTATTCAGCTTTCAGGTTGATGGTTGAATTGATATTTCTTGCCCCGCTGGGTCGACTGTGTGTGTAAGTGCATGTTTTTGTATGATAGCGTGTGTGTGTGTGTGTGTGTGTGTGTGTGTGTGTGTGTGTGTGTGTGTGTGTGTGTGTGCACCAAACTGCTAGGTTTGGCTCAGCAAGGTGAATCTCACTCCCACTCTTCTCTGTCTCTCAGGGGTGCAGTGTGTGAGTTAGGAGGAGGCATGACTTGTCTCGCTGGACTCATGGTAAGTCACACACACACTCACACTCTCACTCACACACACACACACACACACACACACACACACACACAGATAAACAAATATCTCCGGGAGAAGTAGTTTGGCTTCATTAATGAAATTGACCCTCACCAATCAATACGCATGCAGTATCCATACCTATTCATATACATACCATTCATTCAAATGTATGCATGCACACTCTTTACCCATAATAACAGGTCACATGACATCTCTTTGGTTTGTTTCAATTCACAGAAGTCTTATGCCTGTGATTGGCCCCCTACTGGTTGAATAAGTCTTACATTTAATAATAATAATAATAATAATAATAATAATAATAATAATAATAATGATAATAATAATAATAGTAATAATAGTAATAATAATGATAATGATAATAATAATAGTAATAATAATAATGATAATAGTAATAATATTAATGATAATAATAATAGTAATAATGATAATAATACTAATAATAATGATAATAATAATAATAGTAATAATAGTAATAATAATGATAATAATGATAATAATAATAATTATAATGATGATGTTGATGATAATAATAATAATACTAATATATTAGATTCATATAGCACTTTATAGTATTCTGAAAGACGCTTAAACATTAATCAGGGTGTGTGCATTGTAAGCCTCCCAGCTGAGTGGTCTAAGAGTTATTTACAGCTTCTATTAGTGCTTACAACAGCTCTTAAGTCCATCCACTGTCTATCAGTACAACCTAATCACAATTGGTTGTTAACTCCTTCTGTTCATCTAGATTCTAACAACCGGGAGCTTTTAAAAGTTTAAAGTACAAGTAAGTTAAAGGTGCATCGTGTCTTATGCCGTGTTCTTCTGTTGACGGAGGAGTTAACTACAGAAGAAATAACAACAACTGCATCCTGTCCATTACTCGATTCCTCCGGAGGTGGAATTTCAGATGAATTGCGCCATTGAAGGATGATGACATTTGAATAGCTGGGACAAATATCCATAGCCAATCAACACATCGCTACGTTTCTAGACTTGGACAACACATGCTCAGCAGACTTTGACTCTTTGTGTCACGTTCACACATTTAATTTACTACAGTGTGTAAGCTTATATATTTATTTTTTTGTTTTGTCAACTAGTTTTAATTAGCTTTTCCGTTTGAATTATACCGGTCAAACACATTCCTTAATTGTTAATATGACAACAGTATTTGTACCTTTTTATGTTTAATTGAGCAAGAACTAAGCTCATTCTTGAAATACAACATAAACCATTTAAGGTCAACCGCTCTGTTTCTCTGAGCTTATTCATAAAGGCTCTGAGCAGCATTTTAATTGTCTTAGAAGAAACTATCGAGTAACTTCAGATATCATTAATGTCAGTAATACTTTGTCAATACGCTCCACTTTTCCTTCAGGAATTTGCATTGAGGAATCTCACATTTCACTTTATGCACACCAGAATCACACAGTAATAACAATTTAAAACTTAACACACCTCTAATATTGCAATGCTGTCATTTTAAATCGTAGGTATTTTAGATAAAAAAGCCCGAACCAATGTTCAGATGTGAAGACCGTTTTTCTGATTAACAGAATCATTTCTCCATCCGACACAATGAAGATAATATGCTCTCTCTTTATTTGTACGAGAACACTCACACAACCATCAGACCACCTGAGTAGTTTCTCCTAGCTTGAGTCTTGAAAGCTGTATTGACACAGCACACACGCGCACACTCACTCACACACACACACACACGCACACACACGCGCACACACTCACACACACACCGACACCCTCAGATATACCTCAGTCGGTGAGCCATAGGGTTTATTAGCCAGGGTCTTAAGGGCCCCTCCACATAGCAGGCGTCAGTGTCCCATCGATCTGCTGGATGCCAGTGTGTGTGTGGGTGTGTGTGTGTGTGAGTGTGTTAGAGAGTGTGTGAGCCTGGTTTTATCTCGTGGCAGTCAATACACCATGTTTTGACATTGGTGGCTTGAGATGGAATCCTTCCTTCACACCTCTCCCTCTCCTCATCCCTCCGTCACTGACACCGCGTTACACTTGTTCACTTGATGTGAACTGTTCATTAATTATTCCTGTAGTTGTTGAATATCCTTCCCTTCCACACTGCTCTTTGTCATTCATTTACCCTTAAAGGCGTTATCAGGTGATAACCACTCGGAAACACCAGGGTTCGTGTTTAAATGATAACTTCTCGACGGTTTCCTTTTTGGCTTGATATCAGATCACGTACTTCACATTTTGCTCACACTTGTTTCAAGATGTCCGTGGGCATCTGATGGAGCCTGACTCTGCATGTGTGTTTAGTGGAGGGTTGCTGCAGCATCCGCCTCCTGCTCTCTCAGCTCGATGCTCGGGTTCAGCCTGGAGGTCCCTTCCTCCGTTTGAGCAGATGGTGGGACGCACTGCATTCAGTGACCCCTTCACACACCCTGCAGGGCCTTAACGTGTGTGTGTGTGTGTGTGTTAGGAAATATTCATCCACTTGATATGCTACATCATGTATTTTCCATATGCCGTACGAGTCAAGATTACATTGAATCATCCATACAGGATTTGTGCATACCAACACAATAGCTACTTGCACTTTCACTCACCCATGGGCACACACACACACACACACACACACACACACACACACACAGAAATTGACAGCCTGACACACACTTTCCGATATAAGAAAGAGGCATCTGCAAAGAAAAGAGAATGTGAAATGATGAGGTTATAGTAAAGCACACACCTCTCTATCTCTATCTCCCTGACACAGCGGAGCACAAAGCTTTCTATCCCTCCCCTGTCTCGCTCCCTCTCCCTCTCTTTTTCTCCGTCTCTCACAGTCTGCAACCGCAAAGTTATATGAAGGGCATCAGGCAGGCCCGGCGAGCCGAGTGCAGAGTGACAGCGGCGAACGGGAGTGATGGCTCGGGCCGATAAACACCCGGCGTCAAATGAAAAGGCTCTGCGCTTGCCATCATCCCCTGTCACAATGCAATTACTGAACAGAGTGATAGCAAGATAGCAGCCCCCACCGCTAGCCACAATGATAAAAGTATTGACTGATTTGATTGAATGATTAAAATAATGCAGACATAAAAATGGGGTGAAGATAGAGAGGGAAATGGCAGTGAGGAGAGGGAGCAATAGAGAGAGAGAGAGAGAGAGAGAGACAGGGAGAGACAGGCTGCCAGAAGTGAAGCTTTGTAGATATGGTTATGTCATTATTGTGTGTGTGTGTGTGTGTTCAGATAGTTGCTTCATCTAAGGGTGCTTTTGGTTTTGTTCTTTTGTTCTGTGTTGTGTCATTTCTCCGTCTCTCTCCCGTCTCTCTGTCTCCCAGGTTGCCATTTGTGCTGACGTGAGGGAAGTTCTGCTATCAGATGGGAACGAGAAGTCCATTCAGAGTATCCTTTCATCGTCTTCTCTCCGTGCTTTTTCTCTCCCTCATTACACTCATTTATATGCGTTCATATGGATTTATTTATGTGAGAACTTTTATCAGGGTTATCAGTGAGAACACGAGTTGTCTGTGTGTGCATTCCTGTGCATAACAATCTCGTGAATGTTCATATAGAGGCATGCGATTTCAGGACATGTAACCTGTGATGAAAAGTAAGGGACGGCAATCTCACATGTAATTTAACATGTGTAACAGGGTTTAACATGTGATAAATGACAAACACGTACAATACCGTTCAAAAGTTTGGGGTCACTTAGAAAAAAGAAAAGAAAGCACTGTTTTTTCCAATGAAAATTACATTAATTTAATCATAAATACACTCTCTATATAGTTAATGTGGTAAACGACTATTCTCTGTTTTTAATGAAGTCTCTACAGAGGTGTGTAGAGGCCCATCTCCATGTTCTAGTGGTACATTGTGTTGCGCAGCTGAAAACAGTTATGCTGGTGAGAGGAGCTCTAAAACTGGCCTTCCTTTGAGCCAAGTTTGAAGTCTCTACAGAGGTGTGTAGAGGCTCATCTCCATGTTCTAGTGGTACATTGTGTTATTGCCTTAGAAGACGAGCAGAGGGGTAGAACCCCCTTGAAACCCTTTTTTACAATTTTTTTTATAACTTTCTATTTTGCATTTTCTACAAACAGATTATTCCTTGACATTGAACCCCTTTTAATGTGAGCGCAGCTGAAAACAGTTATGCTGGTGAGAGAAGCTCTAAAACTGGCCTTCCTTTGAGCCACAAGTTTGAAGAACAACATTAATATTTACAATGAAAATCATTTATCTAACCTTGTCAATGTATTTACTATATGTTCTATTCATTTTGCAATTCATTGGATGAATAAAAGTGAGTTTTCATGGAAAACACAACATTGTCTCATTGGGTGACCCCAAACTTCTGAACGGTAGTGTATATCCAGCTGTTATGCCAAATGAACATCTTGGACATTATTATTATTGTCTTTTAATCTCTTCCAAGTGTGACTACTTTCTATTGTGTTAAACTGTTTCAGCTGCTGTATTGTGTCCCTCATAGGCATTAACATGAACAGAAAGCAGAGCGGTGTGCTGTAAGGAAGAATAGCCATCCACCTCTTTTATCTCGAGGCAGAAGCAGCAGACGGGGCATCGGGGCTCAACATGGCATCTTCCAATCCGAGCTGCCCACAATGCCACGTTAAGAGCACAGTAATTGCCATCCTGTCAGATTTAGTTTGAGACGTCATCTAATGCTAAGGGTTAGGGCTTGATGAGTGTTTTAAAATCAGGAACAATCGAGGTTTGTTTGAGATATTTTGTGTGGTTAAGGTTTAGGCCTATAATTAAGTTTTGGGGACAAATCTTTAGGTGAGATTCTCTTTTTTGGTGCCAACATTTATTCTCTGAATGGGTTATTGATCAACTATGTCAGCTTACAAACCATCTTGCTCTTCTTTTCTATGTGTTTTTCCATTTTACACCTCTCCTTGTCCAATCCCCTTTTTAGCTTTTGTTTTTTTCTCTCTTTCTTTCCATCTTCTTTCATCATTCTTGTCCCTTTTCTCCCTGCCACCCGCTTCTTGCTTTATTCACTCGATATCTTAACGGGCAAGAAAAATAGAAAAAAGACTCTCTACAAATGTTTTATAGAAGCAGGAAATATAAATACACATTTCTTCCCCATTAACCGACATGGCACTTCCATATTTAGCTGTGCTTACAATATCTCTTTCTCGTCTGGCTACAACGCTCCTTTACTGATCACAATCCCACCCAAACAATAACATGATGGAGCCTGTAAAACATACACACCGACACACACTGGGGCGCACTGACAATACGCCATTGACCGACTGCTTTGTTTCACAGAACAAACACATTGAGAGAATTGTAAGTGAAATCATAGCAAGTATGGATCGAACACACACACACACACAAAGAGAGAGAGAGAGAGAGAGAGAGAGAGAGAGAGAGAGAGAGAGAGAGAGAGAGAGAGATTCTTCTGGGCTCAGCCAAATTGTACCATACTGCAGACACTCTGTGCCATTTCCTCCCTCTGAGGAAGCTGTTCAATTCAGTTTATTTGTATAGCCCAATTTCACAAATTACAAATGTGTCTCGGAGTGCTTTACAATCTGTACACATAGACATCCCTGACCCAAAACCTCACGTCGGACTGTTGTTCTTAGCCTTGTGCTAATGGCCCCTGTTGTCTTACAGGCCCTGATTGTGTTACCGGTGTTGCAATAGAAAGAGATACGGCTCAGTTTTACACGGGGAAATAGATGAGAAGATAAACGGCAGGAGAAGTTGAGAATACGCAACTTTTTATATATATGCAGTGAATAGAATTCTCCCTTTTCTTAGAGGTTGTTGACCTCATTTCTATTGCAGAAATACACACACACACACACACACAGACAGAAATACACACACACACAGACAGAGATACACACACAGGCAGACAGACACACACACACCATTGAGAGAAGACACTCTGCTGACCTTGAATACTCATGCTGGAAATCAATTGAAATGTTCCATTAAGGATGATTGATGCATGTCTACTTCAAGTGATGGGAGCGAATATTCCTCCACTTTAATGCTCACTAGTACTCAAATCACTCTCTCTTTCACGTTCTCCTCTTTATTTCTTCGTGTGTGTTCGTGCATGCGCTGACCCCCCCCCCCCCCCCCCCCCCCCCAGTGGTGTGCTGGTGATGAGATTACTGTAAGCTGCTCTGCTCTTCGCCCTGTCATCCCTGTGCATGACACACAGGGGTCCAGCATGTGTGTGTGTGTGTTGTGTGCTCAAGCTTGTGTATGTGCACAGGTATATAAATGTGTACTAACCTACATATTATCGTGTGTCTGGAAGGCCTCTTTGGTTTTGGATCAGCTCTCCAGATATCAATCCATCTATCAATGTATGACGCATTCCTGCCCTCTCACTCTCGGCCCTTGTCAATTGGATTTGCCTCGGCTCTTTGCAGGCTTTAAGACAAGGAGATCCTAATTTAATTGCTTTGCAACGCCACAAGCCGGTGTATTACTGGACAACTTGACATCAATCGCCCTGCCTTTGTGTGCGGGGGGGACAGTGTGAGTTTGTGGGTCTGTGGTTAAAAGCTTTCCCATTGATCCACAAGAGGCTGCTGGGATGTGCTCCTGCAGGCTGGCTCTCCGGCCCTGAACATCATCTCTGCTCGCTCACGCTGTCGTTCCGTGGGTGTGTTGTGTATTTATATAAATGTGTGTGTTATATGAGAGTCTCTGCTGTGCATGCAGCCCGTAGTGAGATGGACAATTGTTGTCAACGTGGGACTGTGCTCATCGTGTGTGGTTTCAAATGATGGTGGTTTTATTTTTTAATTGAGGCCCATTTGCAAGGATTCAGTCATTTTTAACAATTTGTATCTACTGTATATATACACTACCGTTCAAAAGTTTGGGGTCACTTAGAAAAAAGAAAAAAAAAGCGCAGTTTTTTCCAATGAAAATGACATTAAATTAATCAGAAATACTCTCTCTACATAGCTAATGTGGTAAATGACTATTCTCTGTTTTTAATGAAGTCTCTACAGAGGTGTGTAGAGGCCCATCTCCATGTTCTAGTGGTACATTGTGTTATCGCCTTAGAAGACGAGCAGAGGGGTAGAACCCCCTTGAAACCCTTTAAAAAAAAAAAAAAAAAAATATATATATATATATATATATATATATTTAAAACTTTTTATTTAGCATTTTTCACAAACAGATTATTCCTTAACATTGAAACCATTTTTATGTGAGCGCAGCTGAAAACAGTTATGCTGGTGAGAGAAGCTCTAAAACTGGCCTTCCTTTGAGCCACAAGCTTGAAGAACAACATTAATATTTACAATGAAAATCATTATTTATAACCTTGTCAATGTCTTGACTATATTTTCTATTAATCTTGTATTCATTTAATAAATAAAAGTGTGAGTTTTCATGGAAAACACAACATTTCCTCAGTGACCCCAAACTTTTGAACGGTGGCGTATTTCCCCACTGTTTGCAAATAGAGACAACACCCATTTCATATGCGATATCCAAGCATCCGATACAGTTGAGGATCTAACGTGTGAGTGTTTGAGGAACCCTTGACCCCGCTGCGTCAGATGTCCGAGGACTGGCCGAAAGAAACAGGCAAGCTGGAAAGTTTGGGTCCACACAGGTATCTGCCAGGTGAGACTAACTCCTTTTATCTTGTATCTATTGTATGCTTTCTATGAATCACTCAATTAAAAGACACTACATTGGATTTGAATCCGAAAAATTAAAAATCTAATTTTTAAAAAATAATTCACTGCCTTTAGTTTTGAACATCAACATAACAAGCTTATCCTGTAATATCCATTCTCCACGTGGAAAGTGTCTGCGTACGAGTTTGTGTGTGTATTTGTGCATCCGAGCAAAATGATTTCCTCTGATAGAGATCAAGAAACCATCGAGGGGACTTTCCACTTCCTGCACGCACGCGTTCTTAATATGCAAGGGCGGGCTAAAACATATTTAATTGTTGTCGCGGTCTCAAAAAAGGTATTTTATCCTTCAGTGACTGCTTCGCTCTTCGTTTCTCCCTCCTGCGCTTATTTATTTACATGAGTGGACAAGAGAAAGAGAGCGAGAAAGTAAAGGTATAATTAGGCTACATTACTTTGATTGTTTTCGTTTCAGATTATGCCTGCTGTCATTGCCGCGCCCCGAGCCAGGGCGAAGGGCACGATGCGATTGGACAAGGGGAGGGCGAGGGAGGGGCATGTTGCGTGAGGGTGTAAGCACATGCATGCGAATGAGTGTGCTCACACAGGGACCTCCTGCCGGGAATTGAGATTGTGTTTCTCGCGGGGCCTAATGTTTTGTTTACTGGGTGTTAATAATGCCTAATTAATAATCCACCACTCTCCCAAACAGTTTGAAGGAACATGTTGCGGAAAAAGAGATGCAGGAGGAGGAGGCTGGCGATGGGTAGCAGCATCAGTACCACCCAGACACGTTCCGGAACAAATGATATGCAAAGAATACCACTTTAACCACGTAACCGACTACAACAAATGAACTTCAAAACTGTTTAGCACTGAACAGGAAATAATACATGGCAGAATTTGACTCACTTGCAAACTAAAATGTAATATTTATTATGCAAAAAAACTGATTTAGAACTAACAAGTCATGTAAGCTTGAGGGAAATAAAGCGTGAGCTCCGTTAGTAGAGCACAACACACCAGGTGCGTCACCCTCCTGTGACCAATCAGGCTTTAGACAGAGGTTCGGGCCGCCCAGCTCATTTGAATATACGGACACGTAAATGTCAGGCATAAATAAATGAAGAAATACGTGTGGACACATAAATAGAGAAATAAATAAATGAAGAAGTATAGAAATGTAGAAATATATTTATTTTATTAAGTTCTGTTGATTTATAACTTAAGATTTACGTCTTTTCTTTATTGTTTCTCACTATTTCCAATTTCCGAAAGCACATCACATCTAATATAACAATATATATGATTATTTAAATATTTTTTTATTGTATATAGTGTTATATATGTTGTTTAGTAATGTGCAAAGCATTTGTGGTCTTTTTGAATTCTTAACCATTTTATTTATATTGTTAATTTGCTTTGTCGATGAGATTAGAGAGAAGAGGAGAGCCGAAAGTGGACGTTGAATAGCAACACGTACATTCTGTGTGACTGTGTGTGACTGTGTGTGTGTGTGTGTGTGAGTGTGCGACTGTGTTCACATGGTATAAATGTCAAGTGTCATGTCAGAAGCTCCTTCTCTTTACCTCACAGATGACATGTCGTCCCTCCCTGACACTTTCTCCAAGTCTCCACTGGAGCAGAAGAGCAGTGGGTGTCAGGAGAGGGAAGAGAAGCGGTCAAACTGCTGGTTGCTCGTGGAGACGCTCCATGAACGGTGGCGGCGGCGGCGGCGGCGGCTTCCCTCTGCCAACACTAACGTTTGTTTTCTGTGTCGTGTGTGTGTGTGTGTGTGTGTGTGTGTGTGTGTGTGTGTGTGTGTGTGTGTGTGTGCTTCCAGGGTGGTGAGGTGGGACTCCGAGTCGGACATATCGGCACTAGAGGGTCACTTTGACATTGTCATGTGTGCAGACTGGTAGGTTCACATGCAAATGCTCACGCATAAACACACACGCTCACACACACACACACACACACACACACACACACACACACACACACACATTTATCTTGGTGTGTGCATTCATGGCATTAATTTTCACTTATGTGTGACAGTTCTTGCATGGCCCCCCACCAGCGC
>CM070100.1:4042500-4095000 GCA_036178185.1 Liparis tanakae | reverse complement strand
AAAATTGTCTCGTTGGGTGATCCCAAACTTCTGAACGGTTGTGTATATTTTTAAAGAGACATAATCAAAAGTGATGCTGTCAAAGTCTCCAGGCAAAGTGCTCATAGACTCGTATACATCATTAACTATAACGACAGTTAGTGTGATAAAACAACACCAGCGTGCATGATCGGTGCAACTGTCTGTGTCAATTATTTTTAAGAAGGTCTTACATTTCAATTTCTGTGATGACTTTGTGTCTTGTTTTAACGAAGGGAGCAGTGGTAAGTAGATGTTAGGTGTAGATTAAAGGATGGATTCCAAGTCCACACTATATTTCTTGGAAACAGCGAACAACCGTGAATCCTTAGTCCTCATCCTTTGCTCAAATGTAATTATTCATGGTGGTTAATTGCCACATGACCCCTCTTGTTTGCTTCTTATACATTGCTTCGGTATTAGCCCATGGTTTGATGCTTCGGGACGCTTTTTTGAGACACACCGAAGATAAAACAAGCGGCTTTAATTCGGCACAGTGAGGAAGACGGAGAGGCAGAGAGCGAAGGAGAGAGAGAGAGGCACAGCGACAAAGAGAAGTGACAGAAAGCACACAAGTAGGCAGTGTTTAAAGAAGTGGAGTCCAGCTGTTAACTCCATTACATGCACAGCTACAGAAGAACAGGGCAGCAAGGGGTGGGCTAAATTGGTGCACACACGCTCACCTACACTGTGGGACAATTGTGCCGACTGGCCATTAAAGTCCCTGTTAAAGTGGCTGGAGCCTCAGCAGAGAAACATCTCACTCCATTCCTTCTCTCTCTTGACTATTAGCCCTCCGTCAGATTTTAACATCACAACTGCTCACACATTTCATTTCTAAGGGACTCTGGAGCCTTTCAAACCTCACGTGGAGTGAGCACACGTTTAGAGGTTGAAGACGGGTTTCAGGCAGGCCGACGTCAGAACGCCTCAGCCCCACCCGGTCGACTAGAACGACGGTTCTTAACCTTTTTTCAGTTATGCACCCCCTGACTAGTGCAAAGCATTTTGGGTTGGAAGCAAAAAAATGATATATGCAGCATTTTGCATATAATATATAACATATACAATTCAGTTTACAAACTCACATTCATATATTTAATTGAATATTTATTTAATAATTTATTTAATTTGATTGAATATTTATAATTTATAATTGAATATTATAAGTTAATAATAATAATAATTTAATAATAATAATAATTTAATAATAATTTTAATTTAATAATAATATTCTTGAATAATATTTTCAAAGGCTTTTATTTAATGGATGCTCATTTAAAATATATTTAAAACAAATGTCACGTCCCCGAGAGGGCCTTCACGAACCCCTAGGGGTCCACGGACCCCCGAGAGGGCCTTGACGTACCCCCAGGGGTCCACGGACCCCCATTTGAGAACCACTGGACTAGAAGATGGGTTTAGGGACAGGGAAGGATCGTGATGAGTCACAATGGACTCCATCCTGCAGTGAGCGGGTCGGGGGTGTCTGCTGTCATGTGACGCGACCACGATCAAGTCCATACCAAACGCGTACCGGTCTTTTGATCGGGGTATTCTGACAGGTTTCTTGGAAAACCTGGAAAAGTCATGGAATTTAAAAAAAAAAAAAAATTTCAGGCCTGGAGAAGTCATGGAAAAAACTTAAATCATAAAAGTTTGGGAAAAATCATGGAAATTTGTTATAATCACGTGTTCATTTACGGCGAGTTTGAAATAATTCATGTGTTTTTTAAAGAAAGACGCTCAAAATACAAGCAAGCGGTAGCTCTCAATACGCAAAATGTTCAACATTGTTCATGTTTATACCGAGATTTCATTTTGGTCATGGAAATTTGGTCTAAAGTCATGGAAAAGTCATGGAAAAGTCATGGAAATCCACTGGTCGATTTGTGTAAGAACCCTGTCTATACAATAACATTTAGTATTGTGCAAACCCCTGTTCTTTAAAAAGAGAAGATGTGAATGCATAACTCATTTAAATGAGCAAAGACAGGTTACATTGTTCTGAACATAAGAAGGACACTGTTCACTGTTATTAAACTGTAAAATCAGTTTGTTTTCAAAAACATGTACTGATCATATACTTTTAAAAAACATACATACTAATAATGTCAATTATTCTCTGCAATATCCACTCATGGAAAATAAACACGTGACGTGTTTGTTGGTTGTGTTTAGGCCAATGAAAGCATTCAGTTTAGATTAAAGGTTGTGGTTTTGGTTAACATAATTTTTTTAATCCACCATGATTTGAAAAACAATGAGATTCAATTACGCATTCAGTAATTAACCAAAGCCACCGTCTCCCCCTCCCCCAAACCAGTCTATCAGTAACCTGTGTGTGCAGTACAATGCCGTCACATGTGCCGTACTGGAAATACATCGCCAGTGAAAGTATTATATGAATATATTTTGTTGCCGATTTATATATTTTTATGATAAAATAATCCTGATTAATTAAGGGGATGTTACAATATTCAGTTTAGTTTCCCTTCCTGATTAAAACAAATGCATGAACAGTTGATTAACAAATATTTCACACGAAGGGAGAAATATATAAAGAGAAAATCTCCCTCAACTATTTAAAAGGCAGATTCAGTTTAAGAGGAGTGGCTTCTTATAGTCGGGCCTCACGTGAAGTGGGAACCCAATAAGATGTTTTAGTAAAAAGACACTAAATTCTAAAAAATAAATAAAAACTGACTCCGAAAAAGACAAGAAAAAAAAAGCACAAACATTGAATAATTCTGGTGTTTCAGCACTTAGAAAGATTAACACTCGGATCCGTTTTATTGATTAGAGAATGTGATCACTGATCAGTGAACTTCAGACTAAAAACACAAATAAAAGCACAATGAAATGATGCCGGTGCTTCTTTCTTTTCTTCGGCATGCAAAGTTAATGTCAGAGCATTAGGCTCACATGCGAAATGCACACTTCCATCTGCCGGACGCAAAAAGTACACACACACACACACACACACACACACACACACACACACACACACACACAGTCACATGTGCCCACATACACACACGGTGGGGTCAGGTGCTGCGTGTGGATATGAGGACAAGTTGAAGTGCCCCCCTCACATCTGAAGGTGATTAAGTCTCCTCTGCTTATCTTCTGATGAACACTCTGAACAACCCCTGTGTGGCTTTCTGCGTGTGCTTGTATGTGCCTGACTGACCATTACACACACACACACACACACACACACACACACACACACACACACACACACACACACACACACACACACACACACACACACACACACACACACAGCTATGAAACAAGCTATATCACAATCCCGCACAGACCAGACATCACTCAGACAGCATATTGGCTAGACATTACACACAAACACACACCACATGATGATATCACACTGAAACATACACTACCAACACACACACACACACACACACACACACACACACACACACACACATAAAGCCAAATTAGCAGCTGCTACTCATTTGCACTACAGATTAGCTTTCTTCAACTATACTTACTTCCAGTTGCTGGACCAGAACACAAGAGAAAAGCGTATCAGGACGGGCAGTGGAACTCACTCTATGGATTTTCTTTCATAATATATATGTATACATATGTATATATATATATATATATATATATATTCTGGAAAAAATATATATAGTATATATATATATATATATATATATATATTCTGAAAAATATATATATAGTATATATATATATATATATATATATATATATATATATATATATATATATATTAAAGCAAAGAAGTCTCCACATAGCACTTTTGAGGACAACAATGTCACTCTTTTTTTTTTTTTTATTCAGATGATAAAGATGTGACAATATATCCAATTCATAAGCAAACACTAGCTTGATATTACAAAAAAATTAAAAAAGTGTTATGTTATAACTAGATAATAAGAGGGTTAAGACTCCACTCCAATCCAAACCTAAGATATTCACACAGCGGTGCAACACCATCCTGTAACTGGCTGAGTTCCTAAAAGAGTCGGAGCTGACTTCTTTCCACAGGTTCTGATCCCAAACTCCTGCGTGTCCTTGTATTCCTCGCTGCGCTAAGCTCGGGTCACATTTGATTTAGTTTTTTTAGACAATCAGACTCCATCACATCATTCAAGTCTCAACTCAAAACCCACCTGTTCAAACTGGCATACTCTATACTCACTTGTTTTTATGTTGATGTTCTGTTTTAATGTTGTTTCTATCTCTCATACTTTTATCCTGTATCCTGTTTGATTTTATTGTAAGGTGACCTTGGGTGACTTGAAAGGCGCCTCCAAATTCAATGTATTATTATTATTATTAGTTTGGAAGTCGCTGCCTATCTCCCTGTTTGCCTTGTGCAGGTGTGTGGAAAAGACCCCCAGCTCACCCTCTACAAACAGAGACACACTCACCCTCTGACTCCAACCCACTCCAAGGACTACAGACAGCAGGCAGGGCCCATGTGCAGCGCGCGCTCGTGTGTGTGTGCGTGTGTGTGTGTGTGTGTGTGTGTGTGTGTGTGTGGGACGGGCCGACAGGGCCGGCGCGTTATCCTCTTATCCCCACTGTTGTGGAATAAGAGAGGCGAGCAGCTGGAGGGACTGCAAGCAGCCTGATAATGCCAGCGCTATTTCCTAACCCGCCATCTTAATCTTGTTACTCAAATGGTTGTGAAGAGAGAGTCATGAATTTTAATTTCTCTCCAAAGCACGCGCACGCACACACACACACACACACACACACACACACACACACACACACACATGCATGTGAGTGTGTGCGTGTGCACATGTGTACCTCCCCCGTCTCTCTCACATGCATAAATAGTATCCCCACTGTGTCCATGCACTCACACTCATTCCCCTGCCTCGTTCATCCCGTTTCCCTCTTTTATTCTTTTCCTCTCTTCACCCCTCAGCTGCCTGGTCGCCCCCCTCTCCCTCCCTCCCTCCCTCCCTCCCTCCCTCCCCCCCGATATCTTCCTTCGCCCTTCTCCACCCTCCCACCCTCCGCTCCCCTCTATCTTCCCATTCCCTACATCACGACCCACTTCTCTATTTATTCAAGCCTGTCCTTCTATCCCTTCTTCTACTCGTCTCTCCATCCACCCAATCCCTCATTCTCTGTTTCTTAATCCTGCCGAGACATCCGGTTCATCCATCCCTCCCTTGTCTCAAACTCCCCCCCCCGCCCCCCCTCCTCCTCTCTCTATTTCCAGCGTGTACACTTTCTCTCCGGTCTACACGAGCAGGGCAGGAATAACTGTAAAAAAAAAAAAAAAAGAAGAAGTGGGCAGAGAAATAGAGAGGGAGACACAAGTTGGGGCGAAAGTGGCAACACAATAAATGGAAAGGAAGGAAAAAAGAGGAAAGGTGGGTGAGATGGGAGGGGGGGGGGGTCGCGTTGAGAGCCGATTTAGCTAGCCACCCATGAAGCTGATTAGGCAGCCTGCGATCAGGAGGAACAGCTTTGCTTGTTAAACTTTTCACCTCTGCAAGCTCTCAGCCCTCACCGCGTTAAGGCCCCCCCCCTCCCTCCCTCTCTAACCCTCCATCTATCGCTTCCTTGCTCCTTCCGCCTGGTAGAATTTGAATGTGAATGCTGGCTGCGGTCCCCTCACCGGGCTTAGCGTAGGGGGCAGGCAGCTGCCCCTCCACACCCAGCCACCCCTGGGTCGTCTGCTCTCTCTCTCTCTCTCTCTCTCTCTCTCTCTCTCTCTCTCTCTCCCTCTGGGGGTCAGAGGTTCAACAACCGGCCGGTGCCTGGAGGGATGGCCACAGGAAGATAACCCACATGAAGGGGGCCGGCAGTTCATATTCATATTCAGGGCGATGGGGAGAGACGGAGGATCGGTGAAGGCGTCTCACGGGGGGACAGGTTGTGTGTGAGGGAGCGACTTAAATCACAGCGTGCAATATTTTTATAAGAGATATTCCGGACCACAACCTTTATCCGGTTTTACATTTTTATACTTCCATAAGATACGTTATGTTATTGTTTTGGGTGAAAGTTGAGCCGGCTTCAACTTTTCTGTGGGACGAGGATATTTTGTGTGTTATTTATCTATTTTTTTTTATTTTTATTATTTCAATATGTATTGAATAATTTAATATACACTACCGTTCAACAGTTTGGGGTCACTTAGAAAAAAGAAAAAAAAACTGTTTTTTCCAATGAAAATGACATTAGATTAATCAAGAATACCCTCTCTACCTAGTTAATGTGGTAAATGACTATTCTCTGTTTTTAATGAAGTCTCTCCAGAGGTGTGTAGAGGCCCATCTCCATGTTCTAGTGGTACATTGTGTTATCGCCTTAGAAGACGAGCAGAGGGGTAGAACCCCCTTGAACCCCTTTTTTACAATTTTGTATACATTTTTATTTTGCATTTCCCACAAACTTTTAAAAAGATTATTCCTTGACTTTGAACCCCTTTTTATGTGAGCGCAGCTGAAAACAGTTATGCTGGTGAGAGAAGCTCTAAAACTGGCCTTCCTTTGAGCCACAAGTTTGAAGAACAACATTAATATTTACAATGAAAATCATTATTTATAACCTTGTCAATGTCTTCACTATATGTTGTATTAATCTTGTATTCATTCAATAAATAAAAGTGTGATTTTTCATGGAAAACACAAAATGTTCTTGGTGACCCCAAACTTTTGAACGGTAGAGTACATTAATTAATCTTTTAAATGTTATAGATACCCTTCAAAGCCCTTTGATCAACACCTGTTCTTTTCCAAAGTGCTGTGTAAGTGAGACTTGACTCGGTTGGTGCCCCCCCCCCCCCCCCCCCCTGCTGTGGGAATGCAGCGGCCCCATTGACATGAATAGGGGGATTGCGTTTAATCATGCAGTGGTAATGTCAGCCTGAACACTTCCTCACAACTACCCCAAAGTCCGGAGCCCTGCTCCCCTCTTGAACTTCACCACCACTGCATGCTACCTGCACAGACACACACACCGCGCTGCAGATTACATGTGTGTAACTTATTATCTGCGTCTTAACACAGCTGAGCAAATCGCCTCCAGGGAGTCGACCTCTGAGCTGAAGAAAACAACCATCTAGTCTCTTTAATTGAGGAGTGAAGAGTATTAGCAGATTTGCATATTTTGAAGAAAGATTTGAATAAAATAAGCCTCTGTGACTTGATTGTCTTGATTGACACACACGCCACGTTTATGAGCTCTACGCCATATTTCTTTTACAACTAATTATCTTGACCGTACCTTTCGGGAGGCAAGTATTATTTTCTTGACAGGGTTTTCAAATGAAAGGTTCAAAGAAGAGAACAAGAAAATTAAAGAAATTAGATATAATTACAGTAATACATGTATAGCGTTGTCAATATGTGTTGGTAAACCAGCTCAAAGCATCTTGCATATTTCTGACATTCTGCTGACTCAAGTGAATTTGGGGTCAGTTTGAGTTTCTGTTTGTTGTGAAAAAACCTTTCCACACAGTTCTGCCCTGTCCTGGTATCACCACACACTACACACACACACACACACACACACACACACACACACACACACACACACACACATGAGCAGACTCACTAAACTCACTTACATAAGTCTCTGAGCATTTGGCAGAGGCTGGGCGAGCTAATTAGTAGTCGCATGCCCAAACTGCCTAGTCTGCTTAAAAGGGCACACGGGCATCCCACAATGCTGTGTGTGTGTGTGTGTGTGTGTGTGTGTGTGTGTGTGTGTGTGTGTGTGTGTGTGTGTGTTTACAGATGAATCGGCAATTTAAGTTGAGCCCAGAGGTAATATTTAATTTCAATAGTTTTTTAAGCAAATCCTATCCAATATGATTTGTTTATGAGCTCTACACCAACTAATTATCTTGAGCCTTTACCTTTCCTGACAGGGTTTTCAAATGAAAGGTTCAAAGAACAAGAAAATTAAAGAAATGAGATATAATTACAGTAATAAACGTATAGCGTTGGGGGCATTTTCTCCTTAATTTGGATACCATGACAACGTAAAGGTGGCCGGAGACGAGGGGTTACACATGCAACCGAGGGCCCGAACGGACCATCTTGTGACACATGGTCAGCATCTTTAATCCTCAGGCAAACAAAACACCCTGAAGTATTATACAGGGTTCGTACGGTCATGGAAAACCAGGAAAAGTCATGGAATTTTAAAATGATCATTTCCAGGCCTGGAAAAGTCATGGTTAAAAAATTAAATCATAAAAGTTTTGGAAAAGTCATGGACATGTGTTATAATCACGTGTTCATTTACGCCGAGTTTGAAATAATGCATATGTTTTTTAAAGAAAGACTCAAAATATAAACCGGCGTACACAATCAATACGCAAAATGTTCTAAATGATTCATGTTTATACCGAGATTTCAGTTTGGTCATGGAAAAGTCATGGAAAAGTACTGGAAATCCATCGGTCAAAATGTGTAAGAACCCTGATTATAAGTATTCATGAAATTAGAGAAAAAGTGAAATATTGGATACCTGTTTTTTTTCTGTGCCGATCTGATGCTCTCCGCGTCGTGTGCTCCTCAGATGCTGACGGAGGGGAAAGGCGCGTACGATGAGAACATCCACTACCCTCTCCTCATCACCTTGACCAAAGGACCTCCACCTGTCAGCCACTCTCTGTAAACCCAAACGCTCCACGCTCCCACTCCACACACCTTTGGCTTCTTGAGCTGGAATGATGCTGCAGAGTCACGTCACAGTGAGGAGGGAGACATGCATTGAAAGAGCTGCTTACCGATACAGTCAGGTCATTGAGGCATTTCTCATATAGATACAGTGACTTATTGGCACACGGTGCATGGCTTGGAAAAACTATACGAGCATGCATGTTTTTCTCACGTCCGAAGCAGTGGACGACACGTGGCCTGTGGAGGAAGACAAAGGAGAGGTGGAAATATTCCATCCTAGTTTTAATCATCCGCCATTTGCTAAATGATACTCGCTCGGACAGTCGGCCATTAAACCAGTTTGCCTCATCCCCGCCGTTAACACGCCATCCAAGAAAGCACCAATCCAAGAACCACATTGCCAAGCTGTCATCAGTCAAGTGACCGGTCTATTCAACTACCTATTATGGTAATTAATTAGCCAGTAATCCAGTCATTATTCCAGCCAACAAAGCCAGTCAGTTGTGTAGTCGGTTCCATGGACATTTCCTCCACCGGTCCTACTTTACGTGTCAGCTTGCCCTCTTTAACCTGTCATCGTTAACCTGTGCCTCTGTGTTTTAGGCCCTAGCATGGAGGCCAGCACTAATTCATCAACCATCACAGCTCACAGTTTCCTTCATTTCTCTTTGTTCCCTTCTTCCCCCGCTTTAATTTCTTCTAACACAACTCATTCATCCCAGTCAGAGGTCAGTATTAAAAAACATCCTTTGTGCATTTCTCCTAATAGCACATTAACACATGAAGGCACGTTATGTTGCTGCTGCCCTGGAGCTACAGTTAGCGTAGCATGCAGCGGCATCGCCCGGGAAGAAGGTGGTCCACACTCTACACAAATTAACTTCACACAGCTCTGTTGGTATTACAATTAGTTAGAATTGTGCATCAGACACGACAATTCCACCAACATCAACTCAAACTCCTCCTCCTTAAACAATCAGATCCTATGGCAGCTGCTAAACGCTCTCAATCTGAAGCCACCTTCAGGAAGTGTGTGTCTGAAGAGAGAACACATGCACATACGGCATCATGGGTCCTACTACTCACGTGTTTCGACTACTTCCCCAAGACGGTGGGACAGATTACAAGATGCATGCCATGCTGCACACAGCAGGATGGATCTGCATCTTTATTTGTTCTTCTTGAGATATAAATGCTCTCTTACCCCTAATGTCCTCTTGGTGCAGACAATCTGCCGCCAGTCTAGCTGGTGTGCCAATGTCCACTGGCTCTGTGAGCACATTCTCACGCTTCACGCTCCACCGGTCTATGAGGGTTTACATTCACTGTTGAATGTATGCATATACATTATTACGTAATGGTGCGTTCATTTGTCATTGGATCAGCAAAACTGTTTGTTGATGTCACTTCTCCAAGTCTTTGGAGCAGGAGAAGAAAACTACCCTTTTCTTTCTGCTGGTATAAACTACTCAGAAGGTACGGATACAAACTAAAACATCTTCATAAATGAGCTGCAGATTTGTTTTCAGCGTGCATGAATACCACAGCACGTGCAAAACATCTGTAAAGTACATTTGAAGTCATTTGAACAACATGCTGCTTGAACAGTCACACAGCACATCCAGTGGACATGGTCAGAATAGGGTTTCATATAGATAGACTATGTGCATTCATAGTTGAACGTTGCACATGCTGCTCATCGCCTCAAGAGCAAAGACTTTACATATTTCAGACCAATCGCTTCTCCATTTTCCGTTTGCGTTTTTCTATCGGCACAATAAATCGTTCTACTCA
The DNA here is from genome assembly GCA_036178185.1 of Liparis tanakae. Classification (NCBI taxonomy): domain Eukaryota; kingdom Metazoa; phylum Chordata; class Actinopteri; order Perciformes; family Liparidae; genus Liparis; species Liparis tanakae. The sequence goes on along the minus strand of CM070100.1, from coordinate 4,084,531 downwards.
GGTCTTTTTCCTCGCATTCAGCTGTTTCTCGTGGTATTAAAGAAACGCCAAGTGTCCGTGGCCCACTGGAGCCCAACGTTGTACCTATCACTAGTAAAGTGTTTCCATATTTCACTGTGATGCATTGTTTTATACAGCAGCCAAGAAGCTATGCAGTATCTCCCTGTGGCTGTTTGCATCCCTCTTGTCGGGAAAATAATCCACCTTCACAAATGAGAGGTATTCCCTGTGTGTAGCCGCTCAGAAAAGTAAATTAATCCTGTTTTATCAGTGGTCTCCGTGCTTTGAGGACTTAAATTGCATTGCAAAAAAACGTCCCCATTGCAAAGGTTTAGAAGTGTGTTTAATTACATTTTTATCTGTAATCAGTTTGCTGTATACCTTTGATATCTGTGGGCTAACACATAAATACCACTGTGAATGTGTACAGTGACCTCATCGCTGTCTAGTGCGACGTCAGCACCACTGGCAGTGATGCCATTTTGCATCCCTGCAGCATTGAGCACCACTGTGATCCGGGCGGCTGCTCCTTGCGTCGTCACTGCCGGTGCACCGACCCTGTGCCGTGACGCCACGCCCGTTAGACAGCGATGACATCACCTGTAGTGTTGCCGCGCGCTCGGACACTTCTCACGGTGACATCAGACGACAGGCGGTCAAGGAACCACTGATGGTCACCGCTATCCAGAGAAGGTCCCGCGCTGCTGCTGAGAATGAGCCCAGGCCATGCAGGAAGGCTCTGTTCCAACACATGGATGTCCCGTTATTGAGGGACGTCTCAGCATGGCTATTATTTAGATTATCAAACAAAATTCTTAGAGTTTTCATGTGCAGGCCATGTACACACTAATCCTGGACAATTTCGGCGAGCAAAAACAATATATATATGTATATATATATATATATATATATATATGTATATGTATATATATATGTATATATACATATATTTATATATATGTATAAATATATGTATATATATACATATATTTATATATCTATGTATAAATATATATATGTATAAATATATGTATATTTATAAATGTATATATATGTATATATATATGTGTGTATATATATATATATGTATATATATATATATATATATATATATATATATATATATATATATATATATATATATATGTATATATATATAAAGTTGACGATGCTCTTGCGGCATTTCACTTTGTAGCACACTAGACACTTTCACTGATTGTGTGGTTTATCTTATTTTGCGGTTGGACACAAACACAACTTGTATTTACTTTCATTAAATATTATACTTCCTTTGGTGTGGACATGGCCTCATAGAGGGAGCTTTTCTGTTCAATTTGTATCTGCTTCACAGTAATTAATGGGTGACAAATGCTATACTTTGCAGTCGTAGAATAAAATGTCATATCTTTAAATTGTATTAACTGTATTCTTTTGTATTGCCTTTGTGTATTCCTGCCAGTTCTGTCTGTAACAGTAACTCCTGTGCAGACGGAAACTATATTTCACATGAACCTGTTGGTGTGTGCAGAGGGCCCGGACAGGGCTGTAAGAGGTCACACTTTAACCTTTGGAAAACAGCCCTATTTATAAGGGTTCTGCTCGAAATAATATGCCCAAACTAAAAAAGGTGTATCTCTGCAAACCATGAATGCTATCTGAATAATGTTGGTGTTATAATAAAGGCAACCCGTGTGAGTTTTTGTTCAGATGTGTACATATGACAGCTCTGGTGTACAGAGTAGTGATGCGTCACATCTCTGTGCACCAGGCCTGTTTTCAGCCTGTGACAATCAGTGAGTAGTGCCCCCTGGACTGACCCCAACTGACCCCAACACCCACCTTGGGGTAGTTTCAAGGTCCCTTGTCCTTCCTGAGGAGCTTCACTTGTTGTTTCTTTCCTGTAACCCTGAAGATAATCATGGCCACAACTCACTCTGGTGAGATAGAAGTGTTCTGCAGCTTGGCTGTGAACTCCACTGTGCAGTGAATAAAACTGAAGCAGCCACACAACTGGACCGGAAATACGTTTTTCACAGTCCATGGGTGGCGATGTTTTGTGAATGAAGACAAATAAATACCTTTTCTTCAAGAAATGTGGGATTCTGGACTTCTTTTTTTTTTTAATTGTCCATTTGAAAATGGATAATTTAACACATCAGCTATAGCTACAATATATTTTTATGTATGAAACTGTTTAATAATAATAATATGTCTAATTATTACAAAAAAATATTTAAATAATTTAACATTTCAGTACCACAAAATCCTTATTATATATATATATATATATATATATATATATATATATATATATATATATATATATATATATATATATATATGTTCTATGTATATGTTCTGTCACCCTGCAGATGGCTATTGATCCTCTGTAGTGATTTATATAATACATGCTTATCATGTGGAGGTGGCTGACGAAGCTAATTGTGTAAAACGTGTGTGTGTGTGTGTGTGTGTGTGTGTGTGTGTGTGTGTGTGTGTTTCATTATTAACAATCCAGTGTGAAATGTTCACAGATGTAATAAAGTTTCCTTTGGGGCCCAGATCGGCTGTGGCCTGTGTTTCAAACACAATGGCCTCCTGTAGGCTAAGCTGATGCCAGACAAGGTAACACACACACACACACACACACACACACACACACACACACATATCAAGCCCAGTCAACAGTCTACCCCTCCACAGGAAGAAAAGAGAGAGGGATAAAGGAGGGAGGGAAGGTAGTATACAGCAGCTAATCCTGCAAGCTCACTCTTCTGTTTATCAGTCAGAAGGAGGAGGAGGGGGGGGGGGGGGGGTTGGCAAGAGGGAGGGGCGAACGAGGCCTCCTGATCGGTCTTTTGATATTTTAAAGAGGTCCTGTTCTCTCCTCCCCAACACTCTGCTGGAGAGACAGTGAAAAGAGATAGAAAAAGCTGCACAAAAAAAAGAAGGAAGAGAAAGAGAGAGAGGCTGAAAAAGACCAGAGGGAGGAGGAGGAGGAGCAGAGAAATCGGACGAGACGTACTGAGTGGCTGGAAGGAAAGATGAAGTGCAGACCGCTGGAAATGAGGCCAAACTAGATCGAAACCGAGGGGAAAAAAGGCTTCAGCCGTGAAAGAAAGGAGAAGCTGACTGAGGGACTGAGATTGACTGGCGGAGTGAGTGATCGAACAGAGGGAGAGAGAGAGACAGAGTGCTCCAGGCTCGACACAAGGGCCCCATTAACTTGACCACTTGCCCTTTGCACACAAAGGCAAGGCCAGCCCACTGCCCCTCCCACCCAATTATCCACGATTAGGCTCAGTGCACTGTGTCAAGATGGAGAGGGGAGGAAGAGAGGAGAGGGGGAGGAAGAAGGGGACAGAGGGAGTAAGGAAAAGGAGTAATGCCTGGAAGGAAGTGATGGAAGTCAACCACATTGTTGTTGGCGTGGAGGGAGTTTGAACGTTAGATTAGCACGCCGAGTGATGACTTTGGCTCAACTCTATCTCCACGGCAAACTTCCACCACCAGGATCGACTTCTCTGTATTTGCTTGTGTTTCCTGCTCGCTGTGGGATTCACACACGATTTATTTGGGTATTCTCAAAAAAAGTTAATTTTTAGGAGGTTTTGCTCTTCCATCGATATGCGTCTCAATTTAATTTTACACTGCTGTATTTGCATATATGTTGTGTATATATATATATATATATATATATATATATATATATACACATAGATATTTTATTTTATTTAGTATTTTATATTTCACTTTGTATACTTTATGCACTACTTTAGTCACTATTTCTTTCTTATATTTATATATATAATGATGTATATACATATATGTATTTGTATATATATAGTTTATTGGTGCTACTGTGTCGACAAATGTCCCCTTGGGGATTAATAAAGTATCTATCTATCTATCTATCTATCTATCTATCTATCTATCTATCTATCTATCTATCTATCTATCTAATTTGCTTTTGCTTGATTTGATTACAGATCTCTCTTCTTTTTTTTTTATGAAACATTCGTGTGGTGAAAAGTTGCTTGCAATTTCACTATTGTCTCCAATTTTGATATTTTAGGCCAAGTTGTAAACAAACATCGACGACGTGTTAAAAGGTTGAACGTTTAAGACAAACAGCTCCTCTTTGTCCAGCAGCTGGTCACTGTGTGTGTGTGTGTGTGTGTGTGCGTGTGTGTGTGTGTGTGTGTGGTGGCTGTGTAAAAATCTAACTTTAATTCATCTTTTGAAAAGACGAGGCAGCTGGCAGCCAACGTGGTTACCCCCTTACACCGCACACACACACACACACACACACACACACACACACACACAAACACAAATGTGTACGCACACATACACGCGTAAGCCGATGCATGCAAACACACACACGCACACACACGCTGTATAGTATACCAACACAATCTCTGCCTTCCCTTTGACTGACTGTTTGAATGTATTAGAATGACTGATCTGTTTGGTGCCATCATTAATGCGTCTTTAATTTCGTGGTTAAAGGTCAAATAAAGAGGCATCTCACTTTTATCTGAGCCAAATCGATTTTCACCCCTTGTATTTTATTTAATGTATTTCCATTTCCCAACGCAATGCAATTTCCATCCTGTTGCCTGGTAGTGCGCTCATGTTAAATAGTTCAGCCTGCGCTGTATGCGGCTGCCTCGTATCCACGACCTGCAATTTGACCAGGAAGAAGATGTTTATGCTTTTTGATTCTAAGGCCGGAGCAGAGATAGCAACGCTTCCTCTTTTGACGCTACGCAATTATTATTCATTACGTTTGCCAAAAAATGTGCGCATAGTACATCCAGACTTGCACGGTAATTTCCTCTTTCAGATGGTGTGTGCCAGGTGGGGTCAGGTGGTCTGTTTGACCCGCTCTCTTCCAGCCACAAGCAGGGGTTGGAGTGACCCGTGTATACAGTGTGTATACGTGCGAGCGTCCATGTTGACGAGTCCCTCGCTCTGTCTCGTAACCCCTCCCTGTCACCACTTCGTCCATCACCCAAAATCTCTCAAAACCTTTCAAGCCTTTCCCTTTCTCTTCTCCTCCTCAAGGCAATTTGAGGAGGGCTTTTTAAATGATCCGCTCATTATCGGTAGTGGAGTCACTTGGGTTTTTTTTTTTTTTTTTTTTTTCCAGCTCCATGTGCTTTCCTTCCTGCTTCCACCCCCCTATCCTCTTTACCTCCCCTCTGTCTTTTACGGGGCTTTTTCAGCCCCCCCCCCTCCTCCCACTCCTCCCTCCAGAATGGCTTTTTGGTCCGTTTGTTTGTGCTCATGAAGTGGAATGCAGCAAAGTCCCTGAGAGCAATTTTTCCTCTTTTTATTTTTTTTATTTAGAAAGCAATCGAGTATGAGTTGACATGACAGAGTGGGGGCTACACTCACTCACATACACACACACACACACACACACACACACACACACACACACTATTTTCAACACACACCTGATGCTGGCCTTGGCGACAATATTTTTTTCCATTACATATATTGTATTGATAAATATGTGAAGATGGAATTTGGTGGTATTAATGGAATCACCTGGAGCCGAGTGGAATGGGATATTGTCCGTACAATGTCAGACTTCTGGAGGTGTTGTTGTGTTTATCATTGTGCGTCTTGTGTATTTTACAATTGCTTTCACTCGTAGACTTGTTCAATAGACGTAAACACACAAACTCAAATGTGCATTGGACTCCCATCTGTTCCTTCAAAGGCTTTGCTGGCTCCATAGGCTGCTCGTAGTTATCTCCATTTACTGACTTACAAGCTGACTGAGAATATATATATATAATGTATATATGTATACACTACCGTTCAAAAGTTTGGGGTCACCCAACAAGACAATTTTGTGTTTTCCATGAAAACTCATTTTTATTTAGCCAATGAATTGCAAAATGAATAGAAAATATAGTAAATACATTGACAAGGTTAGAAATAATGATTTTTATTTTAAATATGAATTGTGTTCCTTAGACTTCAAGCTCAAAAGGCCAGTTGAAAAGCTTCTCTGACCAGCATAACTGTTTTCAGCTGTGCTAACATAACAAAAGGGTTTTCTAACCCTCCGTTAGTCTTCTAAGGCGATAACACAATGTGCCATTAGAACATGGAGATGGGCCTCTATACAACCGTGTAGATATTTATTTATTTTTAAATGACTATTTAAACCTAGAATAGTCATTTACCACGTTAATAATGTATAGAGTGCATTTCTTAATAATTGAATGTCATCTTCATTTAAAAAACATGCTTTTCTTTGAAAAATAAAGACATTTCTAAGTGACCCCAAACTTTTGAACGGTAGTGTATGTGTATATATATATATATATATATATATATATATATATATATATATATATATATATATATATATATATATACGGTATCCACGCACATTCACACAGCACAGTGATGCTTACACATGAGCTTATAGCAACGGGCCGCTAATTAAGGGGGTTGTGCTGTTGACGAAAGCACTCAACTGATCTCTGATTAGTTTGGGCGAGGTGGAAGCAGGAGGAACACAGAGAGACGGAGAAGGAAGCAGGACAACACGCGGTCCGCGTTGGTCGAGTCCTTCCCATCAATGTTGACAGTCTCTCGCGGCCGTGTTTACCCTACATTTAATAGCGCAGGGCCGATATTAGCCTCCGTAAGAGCGGCGCTGAATTAACACCTGCCTCACCCCATTCATGCAGCTCCTTTCGGGGCTATTGTCTGCCCGCGACTGAGTCAGTCAGTTAATCAGCGAGGCCATCCATCAGTCTGAGGAGCAGCCAGTTTGTCAACGAGCCCCCGGATCTCTCCACGTTACGAGGGAGGCGGACCGTTAGTTCACTCAGCCAGCTGCGTTGTCCTTTACTGCGCTTCATGCATATTTAATCCTAAAAAAAATACATACACTACCGTTCAAAAGTTTGGGGACACCCACCCAGACAATGAGGTGTTTTTTCATTAAAACTCACAAAAAAACATATCAAATAAAATGTAAAATGAATATAAAATATATTCAAGACATTGACAAGGTTAAATCATATTAATTAGAAATATTAATTTTGTTCTTCAAACTTGTGGCTCAAAGGAAGGCCAGTTTTATATATTCTCTCACCAGCATAACTGTTTTCAGCTGCGCTAACATAAAAATGATTTACAAGTGTTTTCTACCCATCCGTTAGTCTTCTAAGGCGATAACACAATGTACCATTAGAACATGGAGATGGGCCTCTATACACCTATGTAAAAAACAGATGTTTCTATTTAGAATAGTCATTTACTACATTAACTATGTATAGAGTGTATTTATCATTAATTGAATGTTATCGTCATTAAAAGAAAAAGTGCTTTTCTTTGAAAAATATGGACATTTCTAAGTGACCCCAAACGGTAGTGTAGTTAACGGAACTCTGTGACAAAAAATAAAATGTATAACTTTAAAGATGTACATCTAAAAACGGATTTAATGCAGAATCAGCGCACTTGATCATTTATTTTTGACCTGGCGCTGACCTGATTTACCTTTAAGCTGTTTTTAACTCCTTCTCTCACCCAGCAAAGAGCTTAAATTGGACTTATGGTCAAATCTACTCAGGTTAAACTACTCTCCTGCTCTCAGCCCACTTTCACTACTCTGACAGCTAGTATAGTTACATATAATACCTTTCACACCCTTCTCTGACCTAGTGCACCCTTAGAGCATCATTGAATCCTCTCCTCACCCGAGTGAAGAGCAAACACGACACTAAGACAGCACAATCTGGCTTTATATCCACCTTAAATAGTTTCAGGTTAACTATGACTTTGATACAAACTTAATTTACTTGAATTACTGTATAACTACGATAATCTGACCAATTGCCCCCAATTATCAAGCCCTCATTCATAAGGAATGATATCTTACCAAATATGATATCTTACCAAATAAAGGAACGTGGTTTCATCCGGTGAAGGCCAGACCCGCCGGCCTCTTTACCTGCACCCACACACACCCACACACACACACCCACCCCCCCACACACACACACACACACACACACACACACACCCTTAACACGGCCTCCGGAGCTCCACCGTTATATTCACCTCCAACACATCACCTGCTGAGTAGTCACCTGACCTAATGTCCAGCTATGCTGTATGTTCTGGTCATCTCACGAAGCAGCAGACAAAAAAAATCACTTTTTTTATTATTTTGTTATATATATTTTTATTTTAAGGCAAGTACACAAAGAAACAGTGCAATTGTGATACATTTAGCATGTATCTTCCCCCCCCCTCAAGCATTCAAGTCAACAGTATCATTCTTATGGACAAACTCCCTCCCCGACCAACACCTCTTAATTGAGGATACACAAAACTAAACTAAACTAAAACTAAAACTAAACTAAACTAAATCTAATGAAAAGTAACAATAAATTAAATGAATTAAGAATTAGTAAATTAACAGTTATATAAAATCAACGATACACGATAGCTGCTCGCATCCTGGCTCAGCAAAGGAGAACAAATCTTTTTTGACCTCATCTTAGCCTTAAAGAATGTAAGTAAATGTCCAGCTCTTTGATGACACATGGGAATATACATGCAATGTATGTGGTAATAAAACAGTGCAATTTAAAAGTTAACATTGGCTAATTAACATCATATCACTCAAGTTCAACTTACAGTACACGGCTGCACACAGCACGTTGTTACAGAGCAGTCCTGTGGGTTTAACGTCAATAAATAAATAAGGTGTGAGAATTTAGAAAGTGACTTTTGAACAAATGACACCAGCCGAAGCTTCATGAATGTTTTCCCATATGACTCCTGTGTCCCCATCTGTCTCCTCCTCACCTGCTTCTGATTCAGATTCATCTATTTTGTCCTCCTCCTCCCCTCCCTTTCTCTTTGGCCTACGTGTCTGTGGTCGCCAGGGCAACAGCTCTAACCTGCCGACCCATGTTCCCGCGGGCCGGGACCATTAGGGGCCAGTCAACAACCCTCTCTTCCTGCCACAAGTGGTGCTGGCGGGATGGAGAGGGCCCTCGTCTCTGCTTTGAAGGTCAACGAGGCCGCGGCCCGGCCCTCTGCCAGTGACTCTGAGGCGCCCCAGACCAGCACGGCAAAACACGGCTTTGAAACCAAGGTCCAATTCAAACGCACAAATGTAACCATTGTTCCAAGTCCCCGGTTAAGTGCATATCCTTTATATATATTATATATATATATATATATATATATATATATATATATATTATGTATATATATATATATATATATTATATATATATATTATATATATATATATATATATATATATATATATATAATATATAATATATATTAATATATATTTTATTTTATTTTGTATTTTATTTTTCACTTTGCATACTATACTTTATGCATAGTCACTTTCTTTCTTTCTTATATTTATATTTTATTGTGTTTAGTTTATCGGTGCTACTGTGTCAACAAATGTCCCATTGGGGATTAATAAAGTGTATTTCTATTCTATTCTTCTATTCTATCCTGGATTTGAATTTCCCCTTTTGGCCCATACGACGATGGAATCAGTTAGATAGTTGAAAATGAAAACGTATAATTCTTTGTCGTGGTAAGTGTCGTCTGACAAACATACTCAAGGCTCAGTTTTTTTATGATCACTTACTTCACTGGTGGAAAAATGGACTCTGCCAGTGATTGCATTGCTAATAGCGAATAGCTATTAATTCAATTTCAGTTTATTTGTATAGCCCAGTTTCACAAATTACAAATTTGTCTCAGAGTGCTTTACAATCTGTACACATAGACATCCCTGACCCAAAACCTCACATCGGACCAGGAAAAACTCCCAAATAACCCTTCAGGGGGAAAAAAAGGAAGAAACCTTCAGGAGAGCAACAGAGGAGGACCCTCTCCAGGATGGACAGATGCAATAGATGTAATGTGTACAGAAGGACATATTTAGAGTTAAAATACATTCAAGGAATCTGACAGAGTTTATCAATAGTTCATATTTAGGCATATTCCACGATGGAGAGTTTGGAGACCTCCCAAGTGGAGGAGTGGGCGGAGTCCCAGCAGGGCAGTGGCACAGCTGGCGACAGGAACTCACGATCCAACCATCGAAGGTCCATCAGCAGATGGGATCTATGCCGTCTCATAGGGTCCGATGACCCCATGAGACGTGAAGTCAGAAGGACTCCGGGGAGAAAGCAGAGTTAGTCATGTGTGATGGAGAGATGAAGATTCATCCATAGGAGAAAGAAAAGAGGAGAGAGGTGCTCAGTGCATCCTAAACATCCCCAGCAGCTATAAGCCTATACCAGCATATCCAGGTGTGGACCAGGTGAACCTGACTCAGCCCTGACTATAAGCTCTGTCAAAGAGGAAAGTCTTCAGTCTACTCTTGAATGTGGTGACTGTGTCTGCCTCCCGGACTGAAGGTGGAAGCTGGTTCCATAAAAGAGGAGCTTGATAACTAAAGGCTCTGGCTCCCATTTTACATTTTAAGACTCTCGGAACTACAAGTAGCCCCGCATTTAGTGAGCGCAGCTCTCTGGTGGGGCGATACGGTACTACAAGCTCTTTAAGATATGATGGTGCATCACCAATTAAGGCTTTGTAAGTTAAGAGAAGAATTTTAAAAGTGATTCTTGATTTTACAAAAGGCGTCACTGTAACCTCACCACGGACCAATGCTGCAGAAGCTTTTTGGTTTTCATCCCCTCGGGATCAACCCCTCGCTCAAGTTGAATATGTTTTGAATATGTTTGACAGAAACGGGATTTCCCTTTTCAAATCGTGTAATTTATGAGGATTTGTTATGACGCCAAACTATTCCAGAAGAAAAAGAGAAATGCTTTTTAGGACCCTTGTAATAGACCGGAGGCATTTTCAAAGTGCAGTTTCTTTTATTTGCTATAAAGTACAATGTTCCTCCGTGGGGAAGAAATACCATCAAACCTGAAATTCGATTAATGAAAATGCATCAGAATACAGAAGTTCACCTGGAAAGTATTGAACGCACAACATTTTTCTCACAGTCTTCGTCTGTGTCCACTTACAGGGTGGCATGCACCTGTTCCAAACAAATTTCGGGCAATTCTGTTCGGGGGAGGTAAATACTCCAGGAGCCACTTGTCTGCCTCCTTAGGAGGAAATGTACATAGATTTTTTTCTACACTAATCCTTGTGCGACAAAAAGGCATTTCGCTTCAATACGCCGGTTGGGTAAGGGTTTCAACAGATACACTCATCCTGAAACACACACACACGCACACGCTCACACACATACACACAGTTGCCGTCCATATGTGCACAAGGACGTCGGTGCAATTAACCTTTAGCTGATTCAGTCCTGGTACTCTGTTTGATTGAATAGAGCTGAAGTGTTCCCTAAGCCATAACCACAACCTTGTGTGAGTGATTGAGGGAATGTGTGTGTTTGTGTGTGTGTCTGAAATGCTGAATGTTGAGCTGTAAGTAATGAGAAGAGGGGCCGTGGCCTATTTCCTCGTATCCTTAAATTCCAGTGTGTCTGCATCCAGTGTGTCTACGCCTGTAAATCTGTCTGAGTTGGTGTGTATCTGTGTGTGTGTGTGTGTGTGTGTGTGTGTGTGTGTGTGTGTTTCTGACTCGCCATAAGTGCAGCCACTTCTCTGGGCTTCAGTGGTATGGCCCGGGTTCAACCCGCACAAGGAGAATCCTGGGCTCCAGCCCTGGCAGACTGTCGTCTGTGGAGAGTCTCCGAGCCTCGAGCCGCTCTCTCTCTCTCTCTTTGTTATTGGCTCCAATGGATCGAGCTAAGTACGCCCCGACATTATTGGAATCCCCCGGAAAAATATTGGCAGGATCCAGAAGAGCCTGCTTATTGCTGCCCTGCATGTGTGTACGTTCAGCTTCTTATCATCCGTGCATCGTGTCGTATCCGCGGTGACGTGTGCGTCTCCTCAGTGGACTGAAGTCTCTCCTGCAGCCCCTCAGTCTGCGGGGCAGTTTGAGCTTTTTTGGGGCCGCCTCATTCAAACGAGCTGTGGAGGCGAGAAGCCGAGCGCTTGAAGCCGAGTTCACGCGAGCGACGTTCAGAGTAGACAGGGACTAACGAGGGAACGGGCAACAAATGGGCAACAAATGGGCATGAAGACCAGGTGAAGGTAATGAGGGACTAACGAGGTGATCAGAGGCAGGTGAAGGGAGTTGGACTGACGAGATGGGAAGCAGGATCTGGAATGACGTTTTCAAAAAGGTTTCTGTTTATATGAACCCGCATAAATTCTCCGTCCGCATACGTCCCATAGGACGCTCACGTGACGTGAAGCATCTTTAGTCTCACACTGTGACGTTTGACAACCTAAAACTCTGTTTGACCTCGTTCACACGCAAACACAGAAACAGAGTTTTCAGAAATCTCCACTTTGGCCGGAGTTTTTAGAAATGATCGTTTTCCGTGATAAAACCTCAGTTTTTGTGTAAATGAAAGGCCAAAACGCATGAAAATATATGCGTTTTCCCATCGTGGAAACGGGGTCTAAGTAGACAGGGACTAACGAGGGAATGGGCAACAGGTGAGACGGGCATGAAGACCAGGTGAAGGTAATGAGGGACTAACGAGGTGATCAGAGGCAGGTGAAGGGAGTTGGACTGACGAGATGGGAAGCAGGATCTGGAATGACGTGAGAGTTTCAGGCCACGTTTACACAAAGCCGGTATTTACAGAAACAAATATTTCTGCACCTCCGTTTTCAAAAATAACGTTGTACACACAAGGTTGTTTAAAAAAAAGTTTCTGTTTCTATGAACCCGCATAAATACGCCGTCCGCATACGTCCCATAGGACGCTCACATGACATGAAGCATTTCTAGTCGCACACTGTGACGTTTGACCACCTAAAACTCTGTTTACCCTATAGTTCAAACACAAAAACTGTGTTTTTAGAAATGATCGTTTTCCGTGATAAAACCTCAGTTTCTGTGTAAATGAAAGGCCAAAAAGCATGAAAATATATGCGTTCTCCCATTGTGTAAACGGGGTCCCAGTCTTCATATACTGTAGGTGTTGTATTGTAGTTGTGTGTTGTCCTCATGTGTGCATGTGTGTGTGTGTGTGTGTGTGTGTGTGTGTGTGTGTGTGTGTGTGTGTGTGTGCACGTGGCTGCACTCTGCCGTTCCCCTGCTCCTGCTCCAACATGGCCGCTCTAGCTGAGAGTCACGCAGCGTGCTGTTGTGCGCTACCAACTCACACAGCTCTATTAATTAGCTGTTTGATGCTGTTAATTGGGCTCCCACTGCTGCACTAATTGATAACGCCATTGCCATTGACAACACGCAACACAAACACAGAAGAAGTCTCTCGCCGGCAACCTATTCAAGCGCCGGAGAATGAGACTGTGTCGGGTGAAAAGCGGGAGGAAGTGAAGGATGAGAGTCGGCAGCAAAAAGGCCCCGGGGGAGGAGAGAGAGGAGAGACAAAGAGAGACCGGGGGGCGAGGAGGGAGGGCTAGACTTTTGGAAAAATGTCATCGTTTTTACAAGACTATTTCTAAAATGTATTGCGCGTGTTGATTGCCGTTTTTGGTATTCACGACTTGTGGCTAACTTTCACAAACAACAGTTTGTGTTTAGACTTCCGTTGGATGGAAATGTAAATGCAATCTCATGTGTCAACACCTGGTAATAGCAATATCATCTTTCTGCTGCTCTGTGATCTGCATAGCTCCACTTCCCTCCCCTCTAATGGCACTGTTCAGCTATTCATTGAACTGTCTGTTATCGCATCGCATGTGTTTTAACCTGTCAGCGTCTCGGACCGCCAGGTGCCAACGGCAACACAATATTATAGGAGTAGTCACATTATGAAATTCATTTTGACGGAAGGAAGGCTGAATTTCACCGTTTAGTATTTCACATCGGTTTTTATAGATGTCCGTTTTTTTGTGGGTGAAAAGTTTTAGAATTGTGCTTTTTGATTTTACACTTTTTTCCAAATATATCTGAATGAACTAAAATAACGCAGGCACAGGATTGTCCCCCTTGTGTGTCTTCGCCTTGGTCAGGCTCTCTTTCCGGCTGGACGCTCAGATTGTCATGATCAGGATAGGAAGAAAATTAATTGTCGAATGTATTTATTTTAGCCACATTAGCAAGTGATAGCTGTATTTGATTGTCAGTCGGTTCGCCACAAATATTGGATGAATTGACAGTGAAGATCCCAGCAGGATGAATCTTGATGACTTTGGTGATTCACTGACCTTTTATCAACAGGATTCGTACGGTCATGGAAAACCTGGAAAACTCATGGAATTTAAAAATGGTCATTTCCAGGCCTAGAAAAGTCATGGAAAACAATTAAATCACAAACGTTTGGGAAAACTCATGGAAATATGTTATAATCATATTGAAATAATGAATATGTTTTAGAAAGAAAGACTCAAAATATAAGCCGGCGTACTGGCGGCGCAATTTCTTTTTTTTTCACGTTGCAAGTGAACGCACCTTAATTGGAAAGTTCGTTGGCCAAGCAAGTGTTTATTCCTTTGAACAAAATATTGTCTCTTATTCATTTGTTTCATTTAATTTATATTGTATGCTTTGGAATTCACATTGTTTAAATACTAAATATTCCCACTTTTTCATATATAAACCAAGATTTCAGTTTGGTCATGGAAATTTGGTTTAAAGTCATGGAAAAGTCATGGAAAAGTCATGGAAATCCATGGATCAAATTGTGTAAGAATCCTGTATCAAAGTGTTGATACACCAAGAGAAATATCTCCACACATACAAAATAAACAGGCACTTCATACAGACAGTTATAACTCTGACTGGTCACCTGACTTCTTATCCAGTGCACTGGACATGGGGGGACAGAGCCTTCTCCATTTCTGCCCCCTCCCTCTGGAACTCTCTCCCCAAAAACATCCGCGACTGCACTGAACTTTCATCATTCAAATCACAAATCAAAACCCACCTGTTCAAAACTGCTTTTAATGTGTGATTGTGTGCTCTGTACCTTCTTATTTGCTTTTATCGTTTGTTTTATCGTATTTTTTTAGGATTTAACGATAATTAAAATGGAATATGTACGTACATGTCACAAAAAAAATTAAGAATTCCCAGCTACATGCCCTTATCGACTGAAGTATCATGTAACTTGTTTTCCGGTGTGTACAATGCACACTTGACACGACCAAGCCAGCTTTTAGGATTAATGATGTGTTGTAAAGCGTCTTTGAGTACCTTGAAAAGCGCTATATAAATCATATGTATTATTATTATTATTATTAGTGTCATCTGGATGAATTGAAAGAAATCTGCTGATCACATTCATTTAGTGACATCATCATCTTGATCATGGCTCAAGATGAAAACATTCAAAAGGATCTGATATCATGCCTCACCTGCATGTATGCACCTGCAAACCCAACTGAGATGGGAACCACGGCGAAGCTCAGCTGCTAAACATCTGTGACACACATGTCGACATTGTAATTATCATCATGTTGCAACAATAACATTTAACTCAAAGCAGCACTAAGTTCGGTCTCACAGAGCCACTAGCATGTTGGCACACTCATAATCTTGTGTCCCTATTGTGCTTCTCAATTATTTCATTATTTTCTCTCCTATTAAGGGGGCTAACTAGAGATGTGTGAGCGTACATGTGCTTCCATCCGCATGCATGCGTCTACCGGTGAGTACAGCACTGTCTTTAATGGTGGCAAATTACAGACCATTACACACACACACACACACACACACACACACACACACACACACACACACACACACACACACACACACACACACAGCGCTCTTTGGACATCTGGACACACACCTGTTACCCACCTTATGGTAGCCTATGCAGCACCCCCAACTGTGCACGCACACACACACACATACACACACACGCAACGTACTACATGCACACTCTTTCGCTGAGGCTTTTTCATCCATTTTCTAAAGAAAGGTACTCTCACTCTTAAGCTGCTATATGGCCTTCCTACTCTCTTTCCATAAGAGGCAATTACTGAGAGACTACAGTGCTAGCTCCGGCATTCTCACACGGCTTTATCATCATCAAGAGCTGGCGTGGTCGTGTCAAGTGTGCATTGTACACACCGGAAAACAAGTTACATGATACTTAAGTCGATAAGGGCATGTAGCTGGGAATTCTTTAATTTTTTTTGTGACATGTATGTACATATTCGTTTTTTTTGTTTTACATCATTTCAACGTTACAGGAAAAATAAGAAAAAACAGCCAAAGAGAAATATTGAAAATGATCTGTTTTATTATTTGGAAAATGTCGTGGTTCGAGGAAAAACGTCAATTTCCACACCCTAACTTTAAACCAACCCTTCTCCAGACACCTATAACAATAATACACTTCCATTAAACTCCCATTGCTCCTGAGAGACTCATAAACCAGCCGTGACCTGACAAAATGGCGTCCGACGACATGAAAGACAACTTCCTGTATTTGGCCCTCGTGCCCAGTAGTGGCCCGCTCTCATACATCAAACAGAGCTCAATTGGAAACGTCCCCGTGGAGACAATAACAACCTCGCTGGCTTTGATTCAGCCGGAGACCCCACTGTACAAACACCGCACGCAAGGCTGTGCAGCGAGGCACCCACACCTCCCACAACCGGAC
Organism: Liparis tanakae; assembly: GCA_036178185.1. NCBI lineage: Eukaryota > Metazoa > Chordata > Actinopteri > Perciformes > Liparidae > Liparis > Liparis tanakae. The sequence goes on along the minus strand of CM070100.1, from coordinate 4,067,877 downwards.
GGAGACTTTTATTATGTTCAGCGTCCGACTTCAGACACGACCGGGACTTCCTGCCAGCAGACGAAATATGTTTCCTATGTCACCGGGCCACTGTGTTTGTGTACGGATGTCTATTGTATTATTAGTGCCCCTCTTTCGCTGTTAGCTATATGCGTGCGTATATATATATATATATATATATATATATATATATATATATATATATATATATATATATATGTATATATTTATATATACATATATACATAAATTAAAATGTATAAATATATATATATATATATAAATATATATATATATAAAAAAATATATATATATTTATATATACATAAATAAGTATATATATATATATATATATATATTTATATATACATAAATATAAATATATATATATATATATATATATATATATATATATATATATATATATATATATTCGTGTATGTATATCTGACTGCCTCTATATACATTTTTTTGACAGTATTGTCAATTAACTTATTTCATGCATGTCGTTTCCCATCTAAACACTATGCTTTCATTTATAGGACTAAATTATTGATTTTTTTTGTTGCATGTATCAACTCGTGTCACATCAAGTCTGATTAATCCATTTTTACAAAGTCATTAAAAGAAAACATAATTACCCCGCAAAGGTTTACAATTGTGGTTTACTTGTGTTCGAGCACAGCCTGTGTTTTGCAGTGTATGCTGTGTTTTCCTTCCAAAAAGACAGAGCAGAGCAGAGTCTTCCGACAGGGAACACATTTGCATATCTGCCATGCCTCCGACAGGCAGAAAAGTGCTATCCTGACAGGCCTAATGAACTAGCGGTTTAAGTGGTCAAATTATACACTCATCCCTTTTTATCTTCTGATATCCCGTCTTTGTACAGGTGATGGAAAGGCAACTTTCCCCATTCACACCCCTTTTAGAAAAAAAAAACCTTGACTAATCCCTGCTCCCCCCCCGTCCCTCTCTCTCTCTCTCTCTTCTTCTCCCTCTCCCTCTCCCTCTCTCTCCCCTCTTTTCCATGACATTGTTGGAAAGTGCAAGTATTCTTAGAATAGAGGAGAGGGAGAGAGCGAGGCAGAAGGGAAAAGGCAGTGCTCCGAGGCCCTTTGTGGAAGGAAATCATGTCGAGAAATAGGGCCGGGGCGAGAGGGAGAGAGAGAGAGAGGGAGAGGGAGAGAGAGAAAGAGAGAGAGAGAAAGAGAGAGAGAGAGAGAGGCTGTCACAGACCTCAATGGCAGCATTATGTAAATGGCTGACATCCCCTGATGTAAAGCTGAATAGAGAGACATTAATGTCTTGTGTATATTTAAAAAGCCTGGCCCAACTCCTCAGGATTGCGAGCGGCAGATCCCGTAATCATGTTGACGAAGTAATGGCAGAGAATTAGTTGTCCATTAAAACTGTATTATGCACCACGTTGGCACATGAAATTACTCTCAAATAGTGGAATGGCTGAGGGGGAGTGACGAGGGAGAGCAAAAGAGAGATGGAGGGGAGTGGGAGGAGGACGTTGATGGATAGTCTGTGTGCGTGTGCGTGTGTGTGTGTGTGTGTGTGTGCGTGCGCAGGCGTGCGTGCGTGTGCGCCTCTGTGTACAAATTCCCCTGCACTGACTAGGGGAGGCAGGTGATTGACATCTTTAGACTTTGAGAAATCAAAGCACTGTGAGTGTGTGTGGATGGGCGCACAGCAGGACCTGAAAGATTCTAATGAGGTCATAGAGGGCTGGGTGTCACACACACACACATGCATATGCACGCTCTCCGCTCCACACACACACACACACACACACACACACACACACACACACACAAGTATAGATGTGTGACAAGTTAAAAGTATGAGAGAAGAGCTGGGAATGGGATAATACGACGGAGGAGGGGGTGAACACGTCGTCCAAATTAGTGAATAGATGGAGGCTCATTCTTTCCCCCCTCGGCTTTTGTTGCTCTCCTGCACCACATGAACCACAATTGACATTAATGTCGCACTTGATATGAAGGAGAAGAGGAAGAAGAAGAGGAAGAATCCTGCCGCACGTCGACAGGTGGTGTCGGTTATCTCGTCTCCGAGCGGCGCTCTTCGGCGCCGGCTGTCACCCTCGTCACGCCGTCCCTTTGTGAGGCCTCCTGTGTGGCAGTCGTAGACCACAGTGTGTGTGAAACTCTTCAAGTTGGTGATCCTTGACAAAAAAAAAACTGCTTCCAAACCAAATTCCCCTGCATTTGTATTTTTTTGCACTTGTCCAATAACAGGAATATCACTTTTCTGCAGCCACGTTGAAAGAGCACATGTCACGGGGGGGGGGCAGGGGTTTGAGTTTTTTTAGGTGGCAGCCAAATACAGTGAAGTTAAAATAAACATCTAAGTGATGGTTTGCAGTCCCGCCTCCCCTCCCTCCCTCCCTCCCACCCTCCCCCTTTCTTTCTTCCCCTCCATTCTTCTCCGGCGTCTGAGGCGATAGAAATGTAATTCAGATGTCAAAACGCCCCGTCTCGCTCTCTCTCCCTCTCGCCCTCTCCCCCGTCTCTCTGTCTCTCTCCGTCCTTTTCTAGTCCGTCGTTCCTATTGTTCTCGCGGCTGCTCCTTTATCGAGCGAGACATCGCCGAGCGGGGGGAAGAAAAGAAAAAGATGACATGCTTTCTCAGCCCGTTGCGGCGGCGTGTCCCCGGCTAGAGTGGCTTGTCATTGGAGCGATGGGAGAGTGACAGCTTCCACAGGAGAGGGAACACCCCGGCGCCATAATGGGACTGACTGGGCTGCCACAGACCTGTCTGTCTGGCTGTCAGTCAAGTATCCATCACCAACCTGTCTGCCTGTACTGTACAGAGGTCTGGCCTTTTGATTCTCTTGCTCTCTGGAAGCATCTCTCAGGTCGCCCGATACAGTCGGTAGACTTTTTTTTTTATTCTTTTTTTTATATGGTTTATTTAATAAGGGACAGTGCACATTGATAAAAAACATTTCTGTAAATGTGCCAGTTAGCCAAGAGGCTGTTTTTCATCTGTAGTCCCAAAGATGCTGACGGTAAGAGCAAACCCAAAAACGCAAGTGTCACGTGTAGTCCCGGATGTCGCAACGAGAGAGGACCCAAATGCCGACATATTTTCACAAACTAATATTTAATTTCAAAGACCAGACAGGAACGACAAAAACGCGGACCAAACAGTACGAAGCCACAGTGGGAATGAGACGAACAGGGTTTACATACAAAGGCAAGGTGAGAGGTGATTGGACAACGGGGACCGAGACACAGGTGGACACAATGAGGGCGGGGCTTAGCAATCACACAGGAGGAACCAATCAGGATCACGGCAGACAATCACAGGGAGACAGACGACACAGACTTCAAAACAAGACATAAAACGAGACAGAAACTCCAGATCCTGTCAGTAAGATTATAAATACAATACAGACAAAGCAAATACAAATAAGGGAGAACAATGCGACAATGGACAGAATAAAAACATCACAACAGAGACACAACGTAAAAGCATACAGACTAAATGTGATGTATAGCTGCAAACAGGTGAACGACGAGAGAAGACACGCAGGCGGAGTAAACGGCAAAGTCAAGACTTACAGAGAGCGGACAACAGACAGACAGACGGTCATCAACTGACAGACAGACAAAGTGACTTCTCTCTGTCTGTGGAACCGTCTTCTCATTTACTGCACTACGAGCTACACGCACAGTACTCCTGTTCCCCACAACGATGCACGCTCAATCAATTTGGATTTGCAAATGAATATATAGTATATGTTCATCTACTGTATATCACGCTGTCGAGATTCATACGTTGTTTTTGTAGAGTTGGGTTGTTTTGAGATAAAAGTGTTATAACACGTTCCTTACTTAACTCACACCATTTTTTTTCTCCAGTTTTATAAAAGTGTGTGTTGTCTCTTTAAGTTCAGCATTCAACTTTCTCCTAATTGTCGTCTTTTTTTGCCAAACCACTTTTAAATACAACTTTAACTGGATCCTCCACCCCATTTATTTAAAATGTAATTCATAAACTACCAATTTACAACCGCAAATATGTTCGAGGAAAAGAACAAAGACAACGACACGTAATTGGAAAATTGGTGGGATGTAAACTTAATTTCTAAATATCAGTTTATCCAGAATATACAAAGTCAGAGCTCAAAGGTTTACAAATCGATGTGACATGCCTCGACTTTGGAAGACCACGTCTTTGGGACTTTGGAAGAACATATTTAATCAGACCTGGACGTTAGTCGATACTTTCTAGAATATTCTGTCCTCAACTGGGTCAGAAAGACTCCAGTCAGAGTTGGAACTCAGAGGTCCCGCGTGTCTTCAGGTTCAACCTATAGATCAGTTCCTGAATGAGCTCATTTTGCATGAAGGTGATTGGGCCACGAAGGCCGGTAATAATAAACTCCTCCTATTTTGTGTGTATAAACCTATGTTCAAACGCATGTTTATCAGACTTCTCCAATCAGGCCTTCTGAGGCGTTTGTTTCCTGACCTGTGCTTATTAAGAATAATCCCAATATTTTTGATAAGTCCTGTTGTCGACTGAACCTCTTTTTTCCATCAAACCGTCTTCAACCACGTCACGACAAGCGGGAGGAAAAAATATACTACAATAATTTAGGGTATGCCGTCATCAAGCCAAAAAACAGATTTAATAGCATCAGACCATTCGAGGCCAAATCTAGAGTTGCTCTTATTTGTTTAAAACATTTACATTTTTGATCATTTAGGGGTCTTTATTTACTTTTATAATACGGGTAGATGAAATCAAGCATTCTGATTGGTTGAGAGTGAGTCACGGGGTGTGGTATATTCAGCCCATAATGTACAGTACGGCCTGTTTACAGGGGCGCGTTTCATATCAATGCGCACCAAAACTAATGTTTAGCTTTTGTGCGACCGTTAGTTGTCATTTCAAATAAATCCTGCGGCTCCCTTCAAAGCTACTGGGCACCACATCTCAATGAAAGACGGCGTTGGAGTGAAATCCAGCTGGAGACGGCACTTCAACACGGAGCCACCCGCAAAGAGAGAAGAGTGGTCGATGTCATCAGACACGAAGAGGACATGAGAAACGTTTTCCACGGATGATTAATGGAGATATATAAATCAACATAAGTTAAACCAGGGCTCTCAAGTTTTGAAGACAGGCAAGCGTGACATCACATGACCAGCTACGGGAAAGTGACCAACGGCGAGCGTTGAGACGGGGGTCTGAGCTGGACTCCTCCACAGAGAGCGCGGCTCATGTTGGCGCTGCGGCACATTAAAACATTAAATAGACCAGAGTTTTTTTAAGCATGAGAAATATAAGTTAAGACCGAAACGCTCAATGCGTGAGACTTGAGAGCCCTGATAAGTAAGTCTATCGAGTCCCAAGTCGCTCGTAACTAGTTTAGTAAACAGCATGTGTAGCTAACATAGACCCAGTGCCTACGAAACATTTAATAAATATTATTTTATTGAAAGTGTCCCATTGTCATTGTTATTTTAAAGGCAGCTTTCATCAAATGAGCAATTTGAATTAATGAGATGTTGTGAGAACTAGCTAACTATCTCCCCTCCTTTAGCTAGGCTAACGAATGTAAACAATGCTGTTTGTCCGTTAGCCACACGGACGGGCTACTTTCACACGGAGGGACTATTTTCTCGGCTACTGAAATGCGATGCATAACTTTGGTTGGCAACAACTATTTTGTGCTGAAAGGCAGCTTACTATTTACTTACTATTTATAATGTCGCTGGTGACCGTATTATAAAAGCAATAAGGGACTCGAGGCAGTACTTTGACGTCAATAAAGTACTATTCAAGGGTTGCCGGCCCTCCGCTGCGCGTCAGGCCTAACAACACCCTTGAACACGTACTTTTTTGACGTCAAAGTACAGCCTCTCGTCCCTTATTGCTTAAGTAAGATTGGTTGAAATGGAAAAAGGCATGAAAGAGAGGAGTAGTGGCGTATGACGACCACAAGGGACTTGACCAGACCAGAGTTAAAAGCGTAGATGTTAGAACACTTTAGATTTTTAAATTATACCTGTAACACTGTTATGAAATCTAAATACTTTGAATTATTTTTCAAATAATTAGGAAAGTTTCAATTCTTTTATCCGAGGAAGAAAATGTGATCTCTTAAGGAAACAGAGACTCTATTGTATATGGATACAGGATTTGTTTTTATCTTAATTAAAAAAACATACTGTGAATACCGTTGCTTTTGCATAATAATAATAAAAGCAGATTGTATTTGTATAAAGCTCTTCAAAAGGTACTCAAGGCACTTTACATGTTAACAATAGAACAACAACAATATACACAAGAGAGATGACATAACAGTAAGGATCAAAACAAAAGTACTGAATGAGCCTCACTGGTGAAAAGCAGATTTGAATAAATTAGTAAAGGTGGAGAGTGATGGAGAATGTCTGAGGTGCTGGAATGGGGGGGGGGGGGGGTTCCAGAGGGAGGGAGCAGCATTGGAGAAGGCCCCGCCCCCCAGGTCCGATGATTGGACAGAGTGTGTGTGTGTGTGTGTGTGTGTGTGTGTGTGGGGGGGGGGGTTGTGAATGCATCTTGATGAATTGAATCAGATTGATGTAAAAATGATGCAACAATAGAGCATATCTTGTTTTTATTTTTATTGACACACTTCTCCCATTGTACGAGGTAAACAACCAGCCCAGTGAGGATCTCTCTGATCACTCCCGAGTTAATCACTAAACAATATTCCACCAAAGAAAAACAGTATCATATTTATTCAGATTCCACACCTGTCCTCTCTCGGGTTATAGTCAATAAAGTTGTAGATACTTTAAATAGAATAAGCTTAAGAAACGACAATAATCTTTTAAAAGGTCAAAGTAAAGTATGTAAAGTAAGTCGTAAAATAGCCCGTCAAAAAGGTATAAAAGAGTCTTAGTATAGTTTGTTGAACATAAGTTATTAAATGGTCACAGTATATCAAATACATAATTAAGTATAGATACGTTAAACAAATAATGATATGTGTAATATACTTTAAATGTGTTAAGATTTGGCATCTGTCTTTTAAATTCATACAGAAAATGAAGAATAGATTAGCTGATATAACCTTAATTTATTTGATCTTAATATATAAAGATGAATATAAACTATATATTTTCTTCTTCTTTTAAATACATTTAAGTTGTCTTATGACTACTACGACATAAAAAACAAAAACAACAACAAATAAACCTTGTTTGGCCGTGTTGCAGAAGTATCTGATAATAAAGGGGAGGAGCCTATGTCTGTGGGTATATGTTCTTTGTATTTGTTCTTATCTCTTGACGTGATGGTGTGTCCAGTCCTGGGTTCAAACTGTAATGCCTTGCTTCCTCCGTCCTCCTCTCCTCTCCTTCGATATACCCTCTCCTCCTAGCCCGTCTGGCTCCAACAATAGCCACCGGAGCCCCCTCGGGGGAGGCCGTCGGGGCACAAAAGCACAACGGAAATGAGGGGTAACCTTTAGGAAGTCTGGCCTCTCCTCATTACCTCCCTCTGGCACTCCTTCCTCCCCTCCAGTATCTCTCTCCTCCACCCTCCCTCCCTTGTTTGGAAACGAGTGATAACTTCTCTCCTGGCCCCCTTGTGCCCCTCTCCTGGCCCACTTCTTCTGACACTTCCTCCTTCCCTCTGTGACACCATCTCTAGGTCTCCATCTTCCATCCTTCTTTCTCTGGATGTGGACTAATTTGTAGGGAGGATCTGCCTCTTACACACCCCCCCCCCCCACACACACACACACATACATAGCCATACCTTGTGGACAAGGAGCAGGGGGGCTTTGTGACATGGGTTAGGGAAGTTGTCGTTAAGAAAGGACCTCTTCTGTATGTGTGTGAGAGTGTGTGTGTGCGTGTGTGTGTGTGTGTGTGTGCATGCATATGTGTGTGTTTTGTGCGGTTACAAGGGAGAGAGAAAAGGAACAGAACTTTCCCCTTTGTGTTGTTTTGTGTTCCCCTGTGTCGCTCGCAGGAAGAGCACAACAAAAAGGGGAGAACCCAAATTGTTTGTCTGGCCTTCTCTCCTTCCGTACCCCCCCCCCCCCCGCCCCCGCCCCCTTGTTCGCTCAGTTACTCACAGGAACCCGTTGAATGGGCAGGAATGGCCTCGAGGGCGAGGAGCGCCACACAGACAGACGGACCACAGTGTGGAGATGTTTGTCCAACAGAGAAGGAGAAAGAGCGGGAGAAAGAAAGATGAGTTGGGACCACCTGAGTGTCTCCCTCAGCCTCACCCGCTCTCCCCTCTCTCCCCTCTCTCCCCTTTCCTCCCTTTCCTCTCCTTTGGCAGTGGGTCACCATTCAGCGGCAGACGGGTGACAAAGATGTCCAGTGTGTGTTTCAGAGAAAAGAAGTCAGTGTCTCAACGACAGCTTGACTGCCTTGCCTTAACTAGTCACTGTGTGTGTGTGCGTGTGTGTGTGTGTGTGTGTGTGTGTGTGTGTGTGTGTGTGTGTGTGTGTGTGTGTGTGTGTGTGCGTGTGTCAGCTGCAGGAGGTTGGGGTGCAGACCACACATAAGACTGCAGGCTTAGTTGTCTGAATACATTGCTCACTCAACATAAAATATCAAATTCAAAGAGGGTCTGAGCAATTACAAAAATTAAATTGGGAAACTGCAATCGTGTCCCATGCTGTCGAGATTCATACGTTGTTTTTGTAGAGTTGGGTTGTTTTGAGATAAAAGTGTTATAACACTTTCATTACTTTTTTCCAGTTTTATACAAGTGTGTGTTGTTTCTTTAATTCAGCATTCCAGGAACTTTCTCCTAATTGTAGTTTTTTTTTGCCAAACCACTTTTAAATACAACTTTAACTGGATCCTCCACCCCATTTATTTAAAATGTAATTCATAAACTACCAATTTACAACCGCAAATATGTTCGAGGAAAAGAACAAAGACAACGACACGTAATTGGAAAATTAGTGAGATGTAAACTTAATTTCTAAGAGACAGAATGTAACACAAACGCCAAATACTTTCTTTAACAGTTATGATACAATAATTCAGAAATGATTGACTTTGTTTTTTTGAATAACGCACGTTTTTTCTTCAACATATTTTTAATTTAAATTTTTTGCCTCGACTATTTCTAAAGTTCAGCTGGATGCACACATGCTGAGCATGCTCTGCGGTGCATATACCAGCATATTAATCCAGTTTAGTGCAAATGTGGGTCGACCGCTGCTCCATTATTCACTATTTCATGTACATCTGCCCTAAGAGTCCGTCTGTTACCTCCCAGCTCACGCCACCGTTCCACATGTCTCTTTATCACTTGTTTCCATTCTCTGTGTCTTGTTTTCATTGAGTTTGGCCACACAGTGCGTCGGCTCTACACTGCAGAGAGGGAGAAGGAGAGGGAGAGAGAGAGGGAGAGAGAGCGAGGCCTGTGTCCCATTAATCTGCCACATATGGTGGATCTGCAAATGACAGATCCTTAATGGTAAACATTGACGGATAGCGTTTGCTTGTTTCTATTGGCGAGCTGGATGGGTACACTTGTGATAAGTGCTCCATTGCCGAGGAGAGAGATGGTGTAAATGGGGCAGGAGAATACCACTAATAAAGCCCCCAGCCCCCACCCCCACCTCTGCTCCTCAAGCGAGACCTTTTGTCCTACCTGCTATTCTCCGGCTGTGAAATTAGGCTGCACCCCCTCCTCTTCCTCGGTCCTCCTTTCTTTAGCCACCTCTTTTCCTTTCGGGTGAACGACCATGTGAAGAGGTTCATTACCGCTGTGGCTGGCCCTACTCAGGTATGGCTGGGTCTGTTCCCACTATAGGCCCATAGCTCGCTCTCTATCTGGCCCCACTGGCTCCCTGGAAAAGGGAAACATGGCACACAAAGGTCCTGTTAGCACTTCCTATGAAATCAGCAGTTTTCTCTAGAGGTACAACGCTCCAATTACCTAACACTCAGAGGATGCTCTACCCCCCACAACACAACCCAGTGCTTCAGTGTGTGTGTGTGTGTGTGTGTGTGTGTGTGTGTGTGTGTACGTGAGTGTCTTAGTCCTCACCATCATGGTATTCTTCAAGGAAGGGCCAGTGCTAGGTGGCTAATTAGCACGGAAGACACTCTTCGTTTTCTTCCACTCATCCTTGTGCTTTTCCGCTCCTCCCTTTCTCGCGTCCTATGAGTGCATTTTATTTGCCATTCTTTCCCTGAGATGATCCCCCCAGCTTCCTCTTATGCTGCCTGGACATATTGTACATTATACAAGCAGCACATGCACACATATCTCGGCCTCCCACCCCCCCCCCCCCGAGCCGAACACCGTGGAGGCGCTGGACGAGCGCCTCGTGGCCGGAGGTCCTGGACCTCTGCATGAATACGTGTCCTCCTTCCTGGATTAGCCCCAATAAAACAGGATGAGTGGTGTTCAGTGTCTGAGAACCCCCCAAAACAAGCCCCCATTATCTAAAGAATAGCTAATGAGTTCAAACAGGTATTTCAACCGATACCTGTGTCCTCTGACGGCACATGGGAAACTGGGATTTGGTTGAGTTGTGAAAGTCTTCAGCCCAACGAGACTTAGAGGCCAATACAGTGAGAACCTGGGTGGTCCCACAGATCACCATGAGAGTTAAGTGCAGTGGAAGCGGAGCGTAAGTGAATCAGGAAGAGAGGATGAGAGTGTCTTCTCAGTACAATACGACAGGTGTGGAGCAGGGCTGGAGGAGGAGCCAGAGTAGAGGTGTGTGTGTGTGTGTGTGTGTGGGGGGGGGGCATTCACACATCGCTAGCCTGGACATTGACAGGTATTACTAATATTAAAACCCTTTGTCGGAGGGCTTGATTAGCCTTACGTCACGCTTTAGTATCCTTATGACGACGACGGGCTAATTAGGCTAGATGCGTAATCATAATTGCAAAAAAAATAATCTGTAATTAAAGTAAACCGACCTGCTAATTGTTGTGCCTTTTTGTTTTATGTTTCTCACTAAGTCAAATTGATTCACCCAAGAAGCGGCCGCTGTTTTTTTTTTTTTTAAGGATTGACCTTCAGTGACCGTGAACGATCGGGGAGGTAAATAATTTTTGGTCTGGTGTTTTTCGAGCTCTAATCACAAGGAAACAGTTTCTGCCCTTTCCCATAATATATTATTAATGTCAGCTTCATCCTCATAGCCTGTCAATCACCATGGGCCGGATCTATAACCAGATTACTCAGAACCACAATAGATATTCAACGAGGAAAACACACACACGACTACAGAACTATAGATATTACTGTACAATGTGCACTAATAGTATTGCAGGAGATTGATCCCATCTCGGTTCCTATCATATATCACTAGATTGGATTAAGGGAGCCCTGAGGGTGATGCTTGAATTAAACTTGGCTCCCTGTGTGCTCGGTGGAGATAAACACTACAACTCCATCTGCCACTCGGCTGCAGGAGGACGGAGACGAGTCCACGATGATACCTCATCATCCTAAAAACATCCTCACAACCTTTGACTTCAACTTATCTTACTCCGGCAATCGGAATACTTTTACTACTTTTTATATCTATACATCAGATATCATCTAATGAGTCTGTATAAGGATGATAGCCTTTCCGTTCATATTTAAGTGGATGAACTTTTAGTTTCGTTAAATGCTCTTTTTATTAACACTCCTTGACGTTCACACTCAGCACAACTTAGTCAGAGTGGGAGGGGCCTGTGTTCATTTTTTTTAAACTCTTTTTTTATTTTTTTATTTTACATATGAGCCCGTTTCAGGATTCAAAGGAGTCGTGACACCACTTCTCTAACCTCGAGGCCTCCGCTGCCGACTGGAGCTGAAAGCTTCATGTTGGTCCTCTACTGGCATTTCAGTGTTTTCTTTTCTTTTCCCTGTCCTTTGTCAGATTTACATAAGGTTTGACATCTTATGGTTGAGAAAAAAATTATGTTTAAGTAAAGTATTGATGCAGCTGATGAGACATATGTACGATTCAACACAACCTGCAACCCCTTTATGTATAATATATTATATTTATATATACATATGAAAATGTAACATGCATTTTGCAATTTTATGAGAGAATTGTTCTTGATGAGGAGATCCTTTGATTTCAAATGATTTACTTTCTCTTTTTATAATTGATATTAATAAAATTAGATTTAAATACAAATATAGATAAATAAGAAGGCTACTGAACTCTCTAAATTTGTCTCAGTAATACGTTGGTTATTTATTAATGTATGATGATGATACTACTACTACTACTACTACTACTACTACTACTACTACTACTACTACTACTACTAATAATAATAATAATAATAATAATAATAATAATAATAATAGTAAAATATTCCCAATAGAAGAATTGTAACAAGTGTTAATGTCATTATTGTATTTATTTTATTTAGCAGGTTTAACAATTCAAAAATTAACATGATCAAGCTCTTCAAATGTTTTTTCTCCCTTTTTGAGTGTCATCTATTTTCGCTTGCAGTCAAATATGAAGAAATGAGTTGCAGCTCCAGAATAAAAGCGATTAAAGGAGAGAGGATTATTTTGAATGAGGTCAGTGTTGATGTGAATTAAAACTACATCTCCACTGGAGGCCTAGTCACTCAACCAGACAGTGCCGAGGAGGAGGCTTATATTGGGAGAGGCATTCAAATCTGTTTCCTCATATCTCTCCCTCCCTCCCTCTCCCTCTCTCTCTCTCTCTCTCTCTCTCCCTCCCTCCCTCTCCCCGGCACCAGCTCATCTCCATCTCTCCCCTCGACTGAGAAAGCCGAGTCCTGAAAGACAAGCCGCATCATCATTAAATATTTAAGCAAAACACTGAAACTATATGAAAGATTAAGGGTGCATAAAAATAATTAAGGATTATCGCAATGAAAAATGCATGCTTGCTGTAACCTAGGAGTTCATGATATGAACAATACAATATTAATGGTCTGGAGTGGAGGACTGTGCAGGCAATGTTGAAGCCTCATTATAAGGAATGAGTTTGTGTCTGGCAGAGGCTGCAGCGACAGATACCAGATCAGCTTCCTGTTTTTGCAGGTCGACCAAACAAACAGGGGTAATGCGATCATACAGTGTGTGTGTGTGTGTGTGTGTGTGTGTGTGTGTGTGTGTGTGTGTGTGTGTGTGTGTGTGTGTGTGTGTGTGAAACTATACCTATCATAGCATCATTGTCACTGAATGTCATTTTCAATGCAGGTCGAATACCGCGGATATATTCAGGGAGACATAAATTAGAAAGTGCCAATACCTTAAATCACATTACCATGAACAGACTCCATTTCTTTCACTGAATTATAAAAGCTTGAACAGCCTCATATATCTTTTATGCGCGTGGCCTATTTATTTTTAGATTTTTTTTCTTTTTGACGAGTGCGCTCATTTCTCGCGGGACATTGATATTTTAACAATGTTTTTAATTATTGGACGAGAGAAGCTGAATTGACGGCGCAATGATGAGGTTTCCCCACATCGTTGGTTTTCAACAATGTCAGCTCTTTGACACATGCGCAGGTCATTCCGCGATGAATGAAGTACAAATGAAACTCATCGCCTCTTGGTAGAAGGTATCAATAATTGCGTAGAAGGCCGGGACCGGGGAATTTTTGGAGCTGTGACCTCTCCTGAAGCGCAGGATTAGGGGCCAAGCATAATAATGGGAAAGCCATTGTGTCGGCGGATTATGCAACTATATCTTTAGTTACCAGAACCGACCGTAATGATAGAGTGGGACTGCGTAAGTTTTAAACACGTCAGATAGATGTCAAGAACAAAGAAAACCTTTGGGAAATATTTATTGTGCGCCGAACACATGCGCGGCAGATTAGCAATTACTTTCCGTTATTGCGTCTTAAACACCCTGCAGGTTTCATTTAAGATGATGTGTTCAAGAGCAGTTCGCCATATTTCTATTCCATAAAATTAATGTAAATGTTTTGTTCCCTTTTTAAACGACAAACCCACTCGGAACCTAAAATATCTGATTCATTTAACTTTCAATAAAACAACACGATTTGGAAAAGAAAAGAATGGACGTTTTTACACACACGCGCGCGCGCACACGCACACGCACGCGCATTGAAGTGCTGCTGTCAGGGTCTTCTCAGTGAGACGCTCTTCTCCATTAGTGCGGGTGACCGCACACTGCGGCTCTGAGACCCCCCCCCCCCCCCCCCCCACACACACACACACACGTCCACCTCCCTCGCTCGAGCCGTGCAGATTAGACGCAGATTCTGCCGCTATTATTAATTCAAATACATCCTCCCGTGATTGAAGGGAACCATTACAATAAGTCACGGGCTGCTGCTGATAATGGCGCAAGGTAAGCACAGCCTTCAGCCGCCCTGACAGGATATTGAACGGAGGTGAAAAGTTAACAAAATGATCAAATAGCCAAGAAGACCGCGCGCGCGCTTCCTCGAATGTCACCGTGCGGGCCGAGAAATGAAATATTAATATACGAGAATAAAATGTGAGAACTCCCGACAAGAAGTGAACCGCAACTGCCGCAAAATATCCCATGCGGTGTTATAATATGTTAAATAATGCCGCATTGACTGGCGGTGATATTTTTTAACAAAATGTTCAAATTAAACGTGTGGCCTCGCGGCGAGACGCAGAGGGGCAGCAGCAGCGCCCCAATCATCTCCACCACACACTCCCTGGATGCTGGGCTTTTGTTCATTAGTGGCGTCATTTCTTTTGCTCAGGAATAGTCAGAATTAGTCTAAGACAGGGGGAGGAGGAGGAGGGAGAACAATAACAACAACAATAGATTTAAACGGGATGGGAGGAAAGGAAACCATAAAGCTTCCACTTCTACTTATAGGTTAACAGAGGAGGAGGAGGTGCAGATTTCGGATACAGGCCTATTATTCTGTGGAGAGTGACACACGTCGGGGAAATATGCTGCATGTATATTCTGCGTCATTTTCAGGTGGATGTTTTTTTTCTTTCTTTTACGCACACAAGAACAGTGAAAGGTAAAGCCAAATGAAATGGGATGCTCCGTGTTGTCGCATGCAGTTGACATGTATGCTAATGACCGCGTGTGTGTGTGTGTGTGTGTGTGTGTGTGTGTGCGTGCGTGCCTCATGGAGTCGTTCTGCGGGGAGAAATGATAGTCGCATTAACCCTTCAACTCTTACTTGGTGGCTGCCTCGTTAAGAAGCTTGTGGGTTTAATTACCGTGCAGGGTGGAGGCTGGGAAGGTACGGGGCCCCGTGTCGCCGTGTAATTGGAAGCATTTCTCTCTTCACCCAACTTAACATTTTACACCCATCTCTAATTGTCGAGTACAATTCGAACTCATTAATAAGGCGAATTATGTAATTTTCAAAACACGACTTGGTTGTGTATGATGGGGGGAGGGAGGGGGGAGGGGGGAGGGGGGGGCGCAGTACTCTGATAATTCCTGCGGATTTGGAGCCACATTTTCGTACCAGCACATGGCCCATGTTGCTGCAAATACAAAAACACCTATAATTAAAACCACATACCTTTTTTAAAAGCTTAATTCTGTGCCAAGTGGCCACACACTGTACGATCTAATCTAACCTAATCTGTCCAATCACAGCGTGGATATGGATATCAAGACATGATGAACTCAAGGACACTGATGTATTTCATTGCACACAGTGGTATAGTAACTTTTAACAATAGTTTTAAAAACATTAATTGGTTTTGGAAGTTATTATAAAAGAAAGGGTTTGAGTCATTTAGGAGTGTTTTGAGTGACAAAAAAGGGCATATTTGACCTTTCCACAATAGGCTTCGGCATATAAATGAGTTTATATTGCAATAGGCTGGATGTCTTTACTGTGGCTCTACTGTACGGCTGTAGTCTTCATTAATTAACTCCACCTATTCTCCTCTTATCAGTTCCCTTTCCATCCACTTCCCCATTCTCTCTCTCTCCTCCCTCCATGCATGCCGGTACCCGAAGCTATACAGGGCTTTTTTTTCTCTCCTCTTTCTTCTTCCATTTTGCTCACCCAGTCATATCTTCTCCCTCTCTTGTTTTAATCACCATTCAATAACCCCCGATGTGTGTACGCTGACATTTAATGGGCCGCACTTCATTTGCTCTTTTAAAATTGGCTTGCGTTGACGGCAAACAACGACGACAGGCCTCGCCCGGAATAGAGAAATCACACGCGGTGACAGTCGGGGCCGAAACGCCGCTTGCAAATGAAGTCCTCAGCCACGAGACTCCATTAAAACGTCGCCATGTGATACCAATCTGCTACTTTATTACTGCCCCCCTGCACACAGCACATAGCCGCCGCGGTACTCCATTCTGCATTATCAGAAAACAGAGTAATTAAAAAGCATTTGACCTTTTTTTGCAGCGACTATCGAGAAATTACCTTTCCTGCTTGGTCCTTATCCACCCCCCCACTCTTCCTCCTCCTCCTCCTCCTCCTTCCCACCTTGTTTGGCGAATAAATCACTTCATGGAGCAAATTGTAATGCAACTCCTCCTTTGCTCTGAGTGGCGTTGTAGGTTCTCTCCGCCTCGACAGCGCCCGAGGAGATACCGGCGTAATTAAATGTTACATCTGCCAATTGTTTCACGGGGACAATGAGGAGGGAGGCGACGGCTGGAGAGCGCGAGGAAGAGAGCACTGGGGGAGGAAGCGGTGGAGGAGACAAGTGGAGGTGAGACAATGCTCCAGGGTGGACTGTGTGAAGAGAAGATTGCAGAGGCCAGCCAAGGAAAAGAGAGGAAAAAAAAAGGGAGTAGACAGGTAATAGGAGGAGAGGAGAGACCGGAGCAAAGACCGGCAGATAGAAGAAGCTCTTGGCCTCACATTGAGCATCTCAGTGTCATCGTCCTAGTCTATATTGATCTGATGTGTGTGTGTGTGTGTGTAGGTGTGTGTGTGTGGGTGTATCCGTGTTGGAGTGTGTGTGAACGAGGCAGACAGATGAAGTGTTAGAAGTGTAACAGCGTATCTTAACACTTTGAAATCCTCTGCTCAGACAGCAGCTATCTCACATATCTTGGCCTCGCTGCCTTTCACTGACACCAGGAACCAATCGGCTCGCTTAGTGGAGAACAACCAAAGTGCCTGTGGCTTCTCTGTGTGTGTGTGTGTGTGTGTGTGTGTGTGTGTGTGTGTGTGTGCCCGTTATAATAAATATGTATTGTCTTATGATGCATCTTATCATACACCTCAGCATCCGCTACCACACACTTATTTAGGCTGTTTACATTCCCAACACACATGTATACACATCCAATGACACACACACACACACACACACACGCACACACACACACACAAAGCTCCTCCCCGTGTCCACGGAGCGAGCCTTTGTTTACCCCCGGTGAAATGAGAACTGCAACGGGAGTTGGTCGAGTTGTTACATATCACCCTGTGAGCAATTAGCAAACTGCACAGGGGGTGGAGGAAACACACGCACCGTCCCACATGACACCGCCTGTCTGGGTCTGATGTCGGGTGCTTGGATCTCTGTGTGTAGTTTACCTTATTTTCTCTCCTTTTCTTCATTAGATCATTTATGGAATATATCCATGAGACGGAGACAGCGTTGGAGGGGTCCGGTTGCCTCGCTATAAGACGACACCTTTAGCGGCGTCAGTCCATGCAATGGATGTGAGTGGAACTGAATTCATTTGTGGTGCTCACATTGAAATAAAAAATGTAAAAAAAAGTTTAATCTTATTCCCATAGGGACACTTTTTGGGATTGTAAAGCAGCTCGAGTGAAAATGTTTCACAGTGATGACATTTTTAAATGCATATCTTAAATTTTCCATATATTTAATTGTACATACAATCGCGAGAATAAAATAATCTCCATCGCTCAAAATTGCAGGATGATTTATATATTTTTTAAGGATAATATTGTAATGTTTAATTTTCAGGTTAAGACCCAGAATACTTTTACAATTTTGCTAAATTTTTAAATTTTCATTCCTTTCAGTCGCGTAATTATGTGACTGCTGCATTTCATCAGTGATCAATAACTCCAGTAAATACTTACAATACATACAGTAATAAGTCCCCCATGCTGCCGTGCCCCCGGGCGGCTGTAACATTAACCTAAGCCGCGCAGCCGTTGCAAATCAACAAGGGGATGAGGAATGGATAAATGGGGATGGGGGGGGGGGGGGGCGGGGGGGAATAAACCCTGCTGTATGTGCTGGAGGGCAAAGATGCATTTCTATAACAGCGATAAATTGGATTTAACGGCAAATCATAGACAACAATGGTCGAGGACGCTGAGGGCGGTTGTCTGTCCCACCCAAAAGCGAGGATCTGCGAAGACCTCCGTGTGTGTCTGTGCGCCTCGGAGTCTGAACAATCTCGTCTGGCGTAAGGTATGAAATCGCTCTGACCGTAAGCACCTTCTCTTTCCAGCCGTGACCTGTTATCCATTTAGTTGAGGAGAGTCAGGGGAGCTTTTGTTCCGGGCCGCAGGCGGATGCCAGCGCCGACTCGACCCCGAACAAGCCCCGCCGGGCAGACGTTGAGCCTCTACCTGTTACACCCGCTACTCGGGGCCCACAGGTGCCACCGAGACAGAGGTACGGGGTCCGGACGATGCTCATTAATTAGCGGGTTGGGATCATGTTGTGAGGCTCCGAGCAAATACCGTGTCCCAAATATAATTTAAAGTTCATTCATTTTTGGTGAATCCAATGAAAAATACACCCCAAAAAGAATTAAATTGCATAAATTGCCTTTTATGATTATTCGACTAATATTATTACAAGTAATTTACTTTTCTTTATCTGTGATCCATGTTTTAATACCAAATTCCTTCAATCATTTAACTGAAAAAAACAAGACACGCATTGTAACAAAAGGATACCCGACACACACGTTCAACAAGACGGACCTCATTTAAAAAGGAAAGAACACACATGATGATGACGCCAACACACTCACACACAAACACGCACACCTCCCACTGGCGGTGATAACAAACAGTGATTAGCATGTGAAAAACAACACAGACGGGGTGTAAGCAAGCAGATGCCTGTTCCCCTATTAGCCACGTTGATTAGCTTACTGTCTTGATATCTTTGTTTTGGTGGATGTGTGTCTCTCTCGCTCTTTCCCCCTCTCTCTCTCTCTCCCTCCCTGCCTCAACGACACACCCGAGGCCACCCTGTAAACCCCAAACCTCTCCTAAAGCCAATTCCTGCCTCTTCTTTTTACCCAGAAAACAAATACACAATCAAAGAGCACTAAGCCAATTCCCTCCCTTGCTGAAGCTTATTCACACACACACACACACACACACACACACACACTCACACACATCCACACACCTCCTCTAATTTCCCGGGGCCGCGGTACTGGCAGGGAGTGTGTTGTAGCGCCAACAGAGAGCTGTGTTTGGGGTAATTGCTCTCGCTGCGTTAGTATGGAAATCTGCAAATGTGTGACAGGGCCAGATAGCTTCCTCCAATGTTGTTCTGATCCTGCCTCTAGGCCTGCAGCCAAACTATTTTATCTCTTAATGCATTAGAGTGATCTTCCAATTAGCCCGTGCTCATAATACTCCCCCATTCCTGGTGGCTGCCTGCTCTGGGCTGCAGAGACACAGGGAGGGAAGCGCCGGCGTCTGTTAGCGTGCACGTGTGTGTGTGTGTGTGTGTGTGTGTGTGTGTGTGGGATGGGGAGGAGGTGGGCGGGGTTGGTGACCAGGAAAAGTGAAGTGGCGAGGATGCAGCATACGTGTGTGTGTGTGTGTGTGTGTGAGAGTGTGTACGTGCATGCAGGCGGGTGGGTGGTGGGTGGTGGTGTGGCGATAGTTCTGCTTGAGAGGTGAAATGAGGTGCTTATTGTGCGCCGTGTGGGGGGGGCGCCGTTAGTCCGGGGCTCCTGTTGTAAAGTTTGCTGATAAGGGGAACCCGGCCCTTGAGCATCCATTCTCCTCGGTGTATTAGCGCTCCCTTATCAGAGGCCCAGATAAAAACCGGCATGCCATTTGCCTTCGGTGGAATTAAGCCCTCCTCCTCCTCCTCCTCCTCCTCCTCTACCTCTTCCTCTTCCACCCTCCTCCCCTCTCCTTTTCCTTGTCTGCCTCGGCTAACCGGCTGGCTGCGATTAACCTCGACACCGTCCAATATCCCGCCTGCAGATTAGCTTCTGTTTAGTTAGGACCGACTAAACGAACCGCCGCCGCTTCCCCGAGAAAAGAGACGCGGATGGAGAGCGGGTCGGGGGGAGGGAGGGAGATGGAATGAGCACGAGGAGGTGCGTTTAGAAAAGAGAGGGACAAACATGGGGAGGAAAGAGGGCGAGAAGCGAGGGAAGGAGAGAAGGAGAGAAGGAGAGAAGGAGAGAAGGAGAGAAGGAGAGGCCAAGTGCTCAGCGGTGACTGTGTGTACACTCTGAAGTGGCTCGTTCGGTAACGCACACTCTGGGACATACGTATTGCAAGACACACACACACACACACACACACACACACACACACACACACTCTGTTGCGCTGATATCATAACTTAGATAATATATGCTCATGGCACGCTTACATTGGCATTGCCCGGAAATACTTTGATATCACACAGAGCTGAAGGGTTTGACAATGACATCATTATTTAATCATATTTGCAAAAGAAAGATGTGTTAAATGTTACTGTAGACTCTCTCTCTTTCTCACACGCGCTGGCCAAAACATCGCTCATTACCAGTTATTTGGTGCATACTATGCAATTTCCTTTATTTACTTAATGTCATTTCACTTGACTCCATCTCAAATGATAGAGAAGCAAACCATTGTCTCAGTAGACTGAACCAATCATCATGATAACTTTGGCTTTGAGTAAAGCACTCTGCTCTTCAGCGGTGTCAGCGTGGCTGAATAGACCGCCAAGTGAACGTGAGCGGCGTTTCTAAAACACGGCTAACTGTCACCAACACTCTGCGGCCGACGGCCTCTCTTTGTGTGAGCCACGGGGTTTATGCGTTCTCACATTAATGGCATTTCTGGGTTTTGATTTTTTGTAAATTGCATTCAGCACCTTGTTGAAAAAACACCGGGGGAATTTAAACAATAGGCTCATTGAATGAACACACACACACACACACACACACACACACACACACACACACACACACACACACACACACAAGTACATGTAATTATATTCTATTGTTCAAAAAAATATTAAAGGCACATTTGTATTATTAAAATAATAAAACATTTAAAATTGTATTTATTTGGGTGAACACAGAACAATTTTTTTCAGTAAAGTAATAATGATGTGTGTATTTATTTTTTTAAAGTCTATCAATCAATGTTTTGTTTTAATTGATTTTTTATTATATATGTAAACAAATATAATATATATATATATATAATATATATATATATGACAGCATTATATATATATATATATAAAATATATATATATTTATAATAAATATAATATATATATAATATATATATATATTATATATATATATATATATATATATATATATATATATATATATATATATATATATATATATATATATATATATATATATATATATATAATGCTGTCATACATTAAAGACAACCTAAATTACTGTTTGTAATATCGTCTATCATCTTTATTTCTTCGGGTTGTGCGCCCGGCCGGCCTCCTCTTGACAGGGTCACACATTCACACATAAACAATGTGGCTGGCACAATGCAGAGGGCCCGGCCTCGTCGTGTGGGTTTGTGTTGACTTGTGCGATAGGAACGGTGGCTCGGGGCCATGCAGCACACACACACTGCCTTTTTGTTTGCTTGAGTTGACCCCTCACAGACACACACACCCCCAGTGTCACACCGCACCCCTGCACTAACAGTATTAAGCCATCACATCTGGGCCGTGTTGACGTGCGATGCGACGGGGCAGAACACAAGCTGCACACGCGGCAGCGATTGTCTCTCCTCTCCTCTTCCGTCTTGTTCCCTCTCGCTAACTTTTCTCCCACCATGTGCAGATATGATACTGGTGTTCATACGGCCCTGAATAGACACACGCACACATACACAGACACACACACACACACACACACACACACACACGAGCGGAGACAACCTCACTGCATCCAGAAGTCAATACTCAGCAGGTTCATTCCTTCAAAGAGCTAACTGCAGTATTAATTAGAGATCTCTTTTAAAATCGACCCGCTGGATGCTTTTTACATCAAGTGTTCAACTGTGACCAGTCGTTTGCTTTATTTGTGGCTTTTCTTCCTCCTTTCCTTTTTTTCTATTCACATTTTAAATTTTTTACAATCAAACAAGTTTAATCCAAAAATGGGTTTTCTGAAAAAAGAGCAGGTAAGTTATAGATTCAGAAACTATACCATAACAATGTGTTTTTTCCCCAAATAAACACACATTTCATCCTGCATTAATCAATTATATTAAATAATCACAGACAGTCAAATAAAAAAAAAAAAAAACACAAGCAAAGAGAAAATACATTTTAAAACCCAAATTGTTGCTCAATTCTAAAGCAATACATAATTTTTAGTTGTAAAAGAAACCACGGGAAAGAAACGTCCTCTCTTACGGCTCCTACAGTGTCACCGTAGAATACTGGTGTCACTTTGAAATGAAGCCCCCCAACAATACGACCTAAGCTGCAGCGACGACGAGCGTTAAACAAACACGTCGCCGTCGTATTTCGGGAGAAGCGGGACAACAGCCGAACACGTGCTCTCCTGGCGTCAGATGTCGGCGGTACAGCGGCGTGCCTGCTTCACAAGATTGCTGGGTGACGGCGTGCCTCCCCAAACCGCTCCTCTCTACTCCCTTTTGTACCTCGCTGTCACTCCGGAGCCTCGGGTGTTGGATAACGCCGCTGTAATTCTAATGGGGGAACCCGGTGGGCTTCAAAGAACAAGGGAACACGGCACGGTTGTTGCCCTTCACCTAGTAGAACGACGACGACAGGAGGAGAGTAAAAGCCGGAAGCCCCCCCCCCCCCCCCCCCCTCTCCCTCTCCCACCGCCACCCTGGTCCACAATGGAGAAACCTGTTTATCTCATTCGTACAATTAGGAGTGTGAAATTCAAACATGCCGAATTAACTAAGAAACCCCGCTTTTGTTACAAAGGAAACAAAGCCCCAGGAGAGAAGAGAGAGAGAGAGAGAGAGAGAGAGAGAGAGAGAGAGCAGAGGGACAGAGGCGGAAAAGAAATGAAAAAAAGGTTTTCTCAGTCATGAGAGAAAGACAGCGTGGCTCACTGATATCCAGAATAATCACATTTCCCTCAAATAAATCAGACTGGTTGGCATGTGGTGCAAACAGACACACACAGACTGTAATGCATCTACACACACACACACACACACACACACACACACACACACACACACACACACACACACACACACACACACACACACACACACACGTGCAGGTTTAAAAACAGGAGAGTGCGGCATCTATTATGACTTTGTATGCTGACTTTTTTTCTTTTCACCCTTCAAACACACACACACACACACACACACACAGTCATGTATCACCCTGAAGCTAAATGAAAGTGTGCCGACCCCACCCCTCTGCTCGCTCGTTCACCTCCTCGTCCCACTCGCAGCCCCCTGGCATCTCGACCACCCTGACCGCCCTCCTCGCCCTCCTCTCCCTCCTCTCCCCATCCTTCTATCTTCTCCTTTACTTACTTCCACAACGACACCTCACACTGCCCCACTTCCACCTTAAGAGAATAAGTAATCAACAAACCGGGAACCATTTGCCCGACTGTCAGTCAAACCCAGCACTCGGCTGTACGCTATCAGTCCTCCGCCCGTCACCAAGCCCTCCTTGCCTCCCTTCCTCTCCTCTCCTCTAATACCAATTTAAATCGTTCAACGTGCCTTTCCTCCCACTGCCATTATTCAAAAAGATCATAATAGTTTTCCCTGTGCCCAAAGCACAAAAATCAATTATTTCCCCACAAAGACTTGAAAGTACTTAGCGCGGGCCTGCGAGGGGAAAAGCTGTGGGTTATATCAAATTGAAACTGCACTCATTACACAGGCACACAATTAGTTACCTCTGGTCTGCTCGCCGCTCTTTAATTTCCGAAACGGCATATCTGTATTATAACAGAAACAAGCATGCAAATGCTATTGTTGGGGATTTAGAGAAATCAATAGGACGGCTGGCGAGAGGCGTTTGGTGGCGCTGTCACTCAAAATCTGCTGCCGGCGACTGATAAAGGTCTGAATTCAAATTAGCGCCAAAGCCGGCCAGTGACATCACAAGTGACATCCGAAATAAAAGGGACGGCTTCATGATATATGTAATTATTCTCCTCACATTTGCGCTGGATTTTTTTTTTTCTTCTTCACTCTCCCTCCTCTTTCCTCCCCTCCCTCATTCTCTCCGTTTTCCTCATTGTGTGTACTCGTGTAACTGTGTTTTGCATAAAGGGATTAGGAGTGCCTTAATGAGAAACTGTAATTGTTTTTTCCGCCGCGCTCTATGGATATGTTCAAATGCGCGTGTGAGTCTGTGGAGACACGGTGGAAATATGTCGCCAATGAATGTGGCTTGTTTAATGCAAAATGAATACAGTCTTGAAATAATATGTTTTTCTCCCCCCCGCTTCCATATCAGAGGACTATTGGTGTGAAAGCGAGGAAGGTCTGGGAGAAAACTGTGTCATGAAATACATTTCCCCACAATAATGAGCCAAGAGCTGATACTGAACAATGAAAACATCACCAGCCTCGGCTTCACT
Source organism: Liparis tanakae (assembly GCA_036178185.1). NCBI lineage: Eukaryota > Metazoa > Chordata > Actinopteri > Perciformes > Liparidae > Liparis > Liparis tanakae. The sequence goes on along the minus strand of CM070100.1, from coordinate 4,043,135 downwards.
TTCCCTCTGATACCAAATTATTGACATCTTTTCATTTTCAATGTGACCAAACTTTTCTGTTTTGCAGAAATCCTGATAAGGTATAATAGATACCAACACAACTTGAGTAAACAACCAAGTACAACACTGGATATTACACACTGGGAACCATGTATCAGTGGGATTGTTCCCATTAGTCCGTGTTGATGAGCTGAAATGATGAACTGAAGTCTCTTAACCCTCCTGTTTCCTTCACATTTACTAACATATTTTACCCTCGGGGTCAATTTGACCCCAGCAATTAAAACCTCAAGAAAATTATTAGAATTAATATTGTTTCCCAAGTTCAAGTGTGAGGTACTTTATGTGTGTTTGTTGACTACCTAAATAGCCCTTTAAATATATAAAAAAGTTGATATTTCTTATATGTTTGACAGTGAAAAACAGCCTGGGGTCAAATTGACCCTAAAGAACATTGACGTTAAACATTGAATGGGGTCAAATTGACCCTAAAGGTCACTGGAGGGTTAAAGTACAAACTATACATGTTGTAAAAACTGTTATAGGTGGCAGGAATGTTTTCCACACATTCCATTTAAAGTATTTATCCGTTAACTATCCTATTAAAGCTTGTCCTAAATATACATTTAAGCATA
>CM070100.1:3915000-4037500 GCA_036178185.1 Liparis tanakae | reverse complement strand
ATTAGAATTAATATTGTTTCCCAAGTTTAAGTGTGAGGTACTTTGTGTATTTGTTGACTACCTAAATAGCCCTTTAAATATATAAAAAAGTTGATATTTCGCATATGTTTGACACAAACCTAGAGGTATTTAATAGTCAACGGTATAAACAGAGAAAAGGGGAAAATATTAAAAATTAACCCTCCTGTTAACTTCACATTTACTAACATCTTTTAACCTCAAGAAAATTATTAGAATTAATATTGTTTCCCAGGTTTAAGTGTGAGGTACTTTATGTTTCTTTGTTGACTACCTAAATAGACCTTTAAATATATAAAAAAGATATTTCGTTTTTGTTTGACACAGTGAAAAACAGCCTGGGGTCAAATTGACCCCAAAGAACATCGACGTTACACATTGAATGGGGTCAAATTGACCCTAAAGGTCACAGGAGGGTTAAAGAAATCAGGAATGATCGATGTAGATTTGATGCCACCTTCAAGTGGCGGATACATAATACGTTGCATAAGCACAAGCAGACGGTTGGACTTCAGCCAGCAACAACCTGATGACCTAAATACTCGTCAACGCTCTCCGTGTTGCTCTGCCAGAGCTGATCCCGTGTTCCAGCTTCTCTTACCAAATGTCCCCTGGAACCGACCTGGAGTGTGTCGGCCGTTGACGGACGGCTGCTCATTTCCTCATTGCATCAGAAACACGGCTCAATAATTCATCCGTTTCCTTTCTATTCCGGCAACATTTGAAAAGAATGTTGTCCTCCGTCCTCCCCTCTTTCGTCTTTCGCCTTACCGCTCCACACCTCTTCGTTCCCCAAACACACCTGCTGCTCTAGATCCTCCCTCTGCATCTCCCACAGGTGATCAATGACCCCGTGAACATGAATCTTCCATTAAAGCTGGAGCAACGAGGTCAGGATACACTTCTTAGTTTGCTTCGTCGCTTCCTCTTTTTCCATCTTTATGTCCTCCCTGATGTCTTTGTCTTTCTTTCTTCTGTACTTTTCCTCTTTAACTTTCCTCCTTTCTTTCTCATTCTCCTCCTCCTCCTCTCACACACCAACATCTGCATCTCTTCTATAGACATCCTTCCCTCGATGCTCACCCTCATTCAGACACAGGTTGATGAGAATTGTCAGTTTCCTCCTCCTCCAGTATATTCGAGCTCTCCGGGTTGGAGGATTTCCATTGTGAAATACAATATGATGAAATGCATTGTACGATAAAATGGGGAGTATGGAGCATACGACATTGTACGCTTGCACGCACACGCGACCACATTTAGCCATACAAGTGCAGACAGATCACACACGTACATGCACACAGACAGAGGTAGACCTATATATTCTTTCTTTCAATCATTTTATTTTACGTTTTTCCAAGTTACACCAGACAATCAAAATCGAATAAATACAAAAATTACAAAACAACCAACTATATGGACAATCAGACAAATAAAATAATTTAAAAAACTACTATATATTCTATATTCTACTGTCTATATTTTTATTTAATTTGACACTGCTGTATTTGCATATATGTTGTATATATATATATATATATATATATATATATATATATATATATATATATATATATATTTATTTTATTTTATTTTGTATTTTATATTTCACTTTGTATACTTTATGCACAGTCACCGTTTCTTTCCTCTTTCTTATATTAATATTTTATTCTTGTGTGTTTAGTTTATTGTTTATTGGTGCTACTGTGTCAACAAATTTACACTTGGGGATTAATAAAGTATCTATATATATATATATATATATATATATATATATATATATATATTTATTTTATATTTTATATTTCACTTTGTATACTTTATGCACAGTCACTGTTTCTTTCCTCTTTCTTATATTAATATTTTATTCTTGTGTGTTTAGTTTATTGTTTATTGGTGCTACTGTGTCAACAAATTTACACTTGGGGATTAATAAAGTATCTATCTATATATATATATATATATATATATATATATATATATATATATATATATATATATATATATATATATATATATATATATATATATATATATATATATATATATATATATATATATATATATATATATATATATATATATATACACACACTAGTGCAGTGCCATTAAGTAAAGCAAACAGCGGCTGGACTCCCATGTGTCCTCCTTGCTAATTTTGAAACGCCATGTGATATTAAGGGAGGTAAATCAGGTCACGTCTAGCTCAACTCTGGTTTGACAACTGCACAATACTCTTGGGCTTCTCCATCTCTAGAACTACCTGCTATTCTGATCCTTCGTTGTCTTCATTGCTGGCTTCGCTATTCCCAAGACGTGTGTGGATTGTTTATTTAATGTAGGAGTCGGTAACACGCCGTCAAACCACGAGTGGTGGATGTAGGCAACCCATTAGCTGCCATGTAAAACCAGCTACCAGCAAGAAGCCACTATAGCCTTAAAATAATCCACTGTTTCCAGTTGCACTTCTGCGCTGTTGTCAAGGAGACTGACCACAGTGTTTGTTCAGTGGAAAATAGTTGTGCTACTCATTTTCTATCCTGCATTTGCCACATTGTTGCATCTGGAGCATGGTGGTTTTGTTGGTGATATCTGTGTGTGAATACATTTGTTATTTATTTTCAGCTCTGCAAATAGACATGGAAATCAACACCAGCCCGACTTCAACAGGTGTAATGGCCACTTTAGAACCAACTCTCTATATTTACCCAGCTGCATTCATTTTATTTACAGACTTGTTTATTTTTTACCATTATAGATATTGTTAATGAATTCACACCATATGTTGTTGGAGTTTTAAATATAACTTGAGTATATATATATATATATATATTCTTTCTTTCGATCATTTTATTTTACGTTTTTCCAAGTTACACCAGACAATCAAAAACGAATAAATACAAAAATTACAAAACAACCAACTATACGGACAATCAGACAAATAAAATAATTTAAAAAACTACTATATTCTATATTCTACTGTCTATATTTCATTTTATTTTACACTGCTATATTTGCATATATGTTGTGTATGTATATATTGTATATCTTGTTTTTTACACTAAAATATAGACCCAATAGGGATGTGTGTGTGATTTGAACCATTGTTTTCAGAGAGTACACAAAATGACCTTAAAGGGTATTTGTGGCATATCAGAGAGTCTCTGAGTTGGTGTGGATTAATGTAGAAAAGTAAGTGCATCAGTCCCATGACTGACATCTAAAACGTGGAAAAAAAACATAAAAAGAATAGTAGGTGTGTGTTGCCCTCTAGTCCACCTCTGTGGGAGCGTCTGAAAGCTGCTGAGTGTTGTTTTGATGCAAAGTCTCTCATAATCTCAGACATCGCACATTAATGGCTTATTGGACCCATCTCCAATTACTTATCTCCACTTTTCAGAGTCAGCTGGGAACAATAGTCACAGTTCTGAACGTCACACCTCTGATTTTGTTCTGGACATGTCTGGACAGACAAAATGCACTCAGCCTGATCCACATCTGAAAATATACTTAAATTGTCCCAGGAGAGCTGGGATTTCCCCGACTCCTCTCGTCCATGCTGCTCGAAAATACAATGACTTGTTCTTGTTGTGTATCCAAAGTGGGGACTTTTAGTTTTGGATAGGCATTTAGAGGATTAACCGGGTGCTTCCGAACATTCCTGTGTAATTAGACACCGCCGCTGTCAGTCATGCAGAAGCAAAAAGCTGATTGGCTGAGTGTCAAATAAAACGCTGCCTTTGGGAATGTCCCTGGTGGATTGTCAGTAGTTAGTCTTTGAGCGCCTGAGTTCACTCACCTCGACCGCTTTATTCAAAGTCAATGGAAGAAGGAAAAAAAGACCTGGCGGGGAATGAGTGTTTGAGTTTGTGTGACGGAGAGCGAGAGAGATAGAGATAGATAGATAGATAGATGGATACTTTATTAATCCCGAGGGAAATGTAGGTCAACCAGTAGCTTAACTTAACTCACAAACATACATACACAACTTACAGTAGAAACACAGTATAACAACAATACACATAGGGGGGACATGTACACAGGGAGTAGAGTGTATACAGAATTTACAGATATTAGTGTGCATTGATTGAGTGTTGATATCCACGAGGATAGTGCAAAATGCTATACATATAAATAAATTAGTCTGCAATGGGCTTGTATAGCCAAAAAGAGTAAAAAAAAAAAGAGTAAAAAAGATGGACAGTGGGATGGAAAAATTAAAATTAAATGAAATGAAAATGAAAAGAAAATAGAGATGAGAAAAGAGGACAAGGAAAAACAAGGAAACCCATAAAATAGTTCAGTCAGTGCATTTACATGATGGTATAATTAGAATCTTGCTTTAGTCGGACTATGCTATCTTCTGGGGGATCTGCTATTATCCCAATATACATGGCAGTGAGTAATTCGAATCATTGGCCGAAAGCATGTCACCTCCGATAGGATAAGTGGCGCTGTTTTCATTACAACTCGTGGCGATATAACCTTTTTCGCATGTGTGAAGACGAAAAGTCCGGTTCCTAATCCAATTCAACGCTACATGCAGCGATAGTCGGATTATCAACCGGATCGGATCGAGTTATTCAGGGGTGTTAATCGGATCGTAGTCGGACCGCACAAAGTCGAACAGAGGTGTTAACATGAAACGGATAATTAAATTTCAGTCATACTAAGCCAGTTATGTCGAATGCATGTAAACACGGTCAGTGTCATTGGAACGGAAACATTTACATCATCTAAATTTGACTGGGAAGGATAGACGTGAGACTTAAGTAGGGGAACGCTCAAATAGAAGCAGACCTTGCAAAGACAGGAGAGAGACGGAGCAGATGCAGCAATGAGCCAAGCCAGAAATAAAGAGAGGAGACAGTGAGACAAGTGGAAGCGAAAGGCCGACTCTGAGCCACGGGTCGAGAGGGAGTATGAGGAGCTAAATGTGGATCGTCTGATGGGGATCAGAGTCAGCACTGATGAATGATGGATGAGCGGAGCATTACCACCCCTCTGCAAACCGTGGAGAGGTCGGGAAACAACACATCAGCAAGAGTCACCTCTTCAAACACAGAGGACGTCTCTCTCTTTCTATTTTCACGTCTACCTCTTTCCGTTTCTCCGTGTTTGTGTGAGTTTGTCATCTGTTAACACGTCTGAAACAATATGTGTTTATAGGTTGAAGAAAGTGTGTAGGTACTCTTGAAGACAGGGTTAGGGTTGTCATTGGGTCACTTTTAGGCAGCCTATACCAACCAACCCCGACCACTCTCCGGATTTTATATAATGCAAATAAACAAAGATGAATAGAGATGTTTCTGATTTGTATCTTATTTGCCATTTGGCCAGTTTGTAATTTCCCTTCTTTTCTTTTCGAACAGATGTTTGAAACACATTTCAGACATTGTTAAACAACAGGGAATTTATCCACAGTATCCAAAGAATTGTATTCACAATTTATACAGTTTTCACACTGAAAGTAGTATAAGTGAGTGAGGGTGGGTGGCACAGAGAAAGACAATGAGCAAAACTGTTCAATTGAGCTTCTATTTTTCTTTTTTTTTCTTTTACATGGCAAGGTTGCTTGAGACACACGTGCACAAAAACACACTGTGCTCCAGCGTCAAAGTGGGGAAAGGACTTGAGGACAACACAAAGCCCTATTCACTGATAGCCCGCACACAATAACATTAATTTTCCACTTCTTAGCAAAATCTTATTAATTCTTAGCAAGATTGTGGACCTTCATTTCTCTCTATTAAATGGTCACAAAGGCAGTATGCACCTCTCGCCGTGAGGAAATTATGACATTCCTGTGGTGACATCAAAGTGCTTTGGTAAGAGCACTTTATAGTAATAATGTCTCATCATCCAATGAAAGGAATCGTTACCCGTTGTATGTTCAGCATTTCTGTTGTTTGCCATACTTAAGAGCATAACTTTCCGACCTTGAAAACCCGAGAAGTTACATCGTTAATCGCCATATTTCCCCATCAAAGGAGAAGGATTCATTGTAAGCATTGTGCCCCGTTGTACGGAAGTCATGAAGTTTCCAGCGTCTATAGCGCCGACATTAACTCCACAGATTTTTGATTGATGCAGTTTAGGTAACTATTTTCGCAAATAATCTAACATCTGTGCAATACACTTTCAAAACTATTAAATAATTGAAATGAGAGACTCTCGGGATGTGAGCGCGCTGCCTGGGGGCAAATGTTTCAGTTTTTGAGAAATAGTTTTGCTTATAGGAACGATCATGGCTTTCAGTTTTCACTCACTCAGACGCTCCTCCGAAAAGCCAGATAGCACTACTTTCATATATTAGCTTGCAATTTTCTATGTAGATTTCAAGATGGTGCAATGTAAGCCCCCTTGGCCAACACTTTGGTTTTCACTTTGAAGTGTCTTGTCAGGCCTGGTTTACCTGCCAGTCAAACCTTACTGCCACTCAACTGTGATTTATCAAAGGAATCTGACCTCAACTGAAATTAAGGTTATGAAATATGCTCTTCACTTCAATCTCCTCTCCAGCCAGTCTGCTCTGTGTCACGCTCCGCTCCTTCAACCTTCCCTCAGGTAAGGATGTCTCCAAGGAACAAAAAAAGTTACACACACACACAGCAGCGGTGGGTTACGTTAGCTAGGGTGACCAGACGTCCGTTTTTTCCCGGACATGTCCTGTTTTTCCGGCAGGGATTCCAAAAACGTCCGGGATTTTGCTTCGTTGGATATTTGTGTTACTCTGGGTTTTCACAAACTAGTGATTACCCCTTACAAGTTTTGGAGATGGTCTCTCCCTTACGTTTCACCTTCTTGCACAAGCTCTGTCATTGGTCGACTGATCTCAGTGTTGCCAGATACACGAAAATGATCCCCCTTTTAGGCATGTATACCACAAAACAGGCAGAACAAGAGAGAAGTCGACGCCACTCGCCATGGGAGCCCTTTCCTATCTCAGGGGGGGGGGGGGCATCATGAAGGAGTTATGCCGAAGTGTCCTGTTTTTCACAAACTCAAATCTGGTCACCCTACGTTAGCGCAACATTAGCATCTGGTGGAGCTAGCGTGGGGCTAAATGGTGAAGTGATGTGAAGTGTGCCGTGTGTCTGTAAATGGTGTTGACACTGTAGATAGCGGCTCAGATAGGGCAAGCGAACAGATGTGCAACTGCAGGCTGAACAGACATTTTTTTTTGGTTTATCTGCTTCATTTTAATTTTAATTTTTCTATCCCACTGTCCATCTTTTTTACTCTTTTACCGTTTTTTTTACTCTTTTTGGCTATACAAGCCCATTGCACAGTTTATTTATAGCATTGTGCACTATCCTCGTGGATATCAACACTCAATCGATGCACACTAATATCTGTATATTCTGTATGCTCCCTACTCCCTGTGTACATGTTCCCCCTATGCCATATGTGTATTGTTGTTATACTGTGTTTCTACTGTAAGTTGTGTATGTATGTTTGTGAGTTAAGTTAAGCTACTGGTTGACCTAAATTTCTCTCAGGATTAATAAAGTATCCATCTATCTATCTATCTATCTATCTATCTATCTATCTATCTATCTATCTATCTTCTAGGTTACAGAAGCCTTGACTTGCACGATCAGTTTCCTTTTGCATCTAACAATAGTTGTGGAGAAAAGCAGATGTACTGAAAGGAAAGTCCATCGCTAAACCGGGCCTCAAACATCTTCTACGTGGCAGCTGCTCACATAGACACCCAGGTAGGCAATGCCTTGTTGTAACCGTGGCCGTGGTCAGCAATCAGAGGTCAGAAAGACCGCATCATGACTTTCTACACTGAGCAGCATCTCCAGCCCAATGTAGAAAGTAGGAATTCCGATAATATGAATTATAGTAGTTAATAACTTCACTAAATCCCATGACCTTTATCACTGTGTACAATCAACTGCCATTATTTCTCAGTGTGACATTTACAGTGATAAGCAGACACAGACTGAGACGGTCTGTTCTGTCTTCAGCTTCCCGTGGTTTATAGAAGAGTGAAATACGGTCAACGAAACGGGCACGTACAAAAAGAGCAACAGGTGGTAAACGAAGACGGAAAAATATAACGGTGAAAGTCGATTTCACCTTTCGCTTCCCCGCCTTCTTCCACAAGTAATTACCAACGTAAATTATTTCATTGGGTTCTTGTTCACCCCTTGACCCACGGATGAGGCACAGAGCAACATCTGCAACTCCTCGTCACAAAGGAAACATCCGATCAGTGTACGTGTGCGTCCTTTCCTCTCCTTGTGTCCTTGCCTCTACTTGTGCGTCCTTTCCTCTACTTGTGCGTCCTTTCCTCTACTTGTGCGTCCTTTCCTCTACTTGTGCGTCCTTTCCTCTACTTGTGTCCTTTCCTCTACTTGTGTCCTCGTGGACTCGTGAAACGTCATCAGTCTCAGCCCGGGTACATGTTCACATTCAAAGTTCTCTTCTCTCTCTTCACGGTCAAAATGCCCGGATGTGACTCGATCCTCCCACTTTACCCAGGATGCATCAGAGGAGACTTGTGCATACTCTGGCCAGCAGATATCCCAGAATGCATTTCACCAGCAACCGGAAACAATAGCGGAGGAGAAAATAAACAACTGACAGTTGACTTTTTATAAATACTGTTGTTGAGTCGAGGATTGTAATTTTAGGATGTTTTGTTTATGTGACTGTAAAAAATAATTTACAGTGAATAATTAGAGTAAAGTCAGGAGAAGAACAGCTGATGTGGTGACGTCATCAAGTCAGCTGCTGGTCCCATCGCAGAAAGACCGTCCTCCCGTCCTCCGGAGTCTGGACTCCCAAGACCAGACTCTCAAAGAACACAAGTCTGTAGTCGTGTACTTTAAATTGAGAAACGCCGATCGTCATACTCCATGCTCACACTGCATCCTCGTAGAGCCACTGATTAGTGTTTGGCTGCTTCTATAAACAAAGGTAACTCAATTCATACATCAGCATGTCAGCAAATACACCCACATAACTTATATAATATTGATTAAACGCATTGATGTTCTATGCTGACTTAATTCTTAATCACATTACTGTGTGTGTCAAGAACTGTGTTCACAAATCTAATCATTGTTCTTTTAAGTTGCACTCTCTTTTCTAACAAAGGTGCTGACTTCAAAAGGTCACATATCATACATATTCAATGATATATTGATAAGGACTTACCCGTCAACATGCCAAACATTTGAAAACCATAGCTGGTTTGATGGTAGTTGAAGGGATGTGTCTTCTAATGGGCTCTACAATCACAACTAGAGTTTAAATTCACAATGATTTCTAGAAACTTTAAACTTAGAATTAGTAAAAGAGTATTTTTTTAAACAATCATATCATTGTATGCATGTATAAAACTTGAAAAGTTGCGTTAACTTAAAACCTTAAAAATCATAAATAACGTTGAGAAGATTCCGGATAGATTTTCCATTTGAAGATGAGTAACCGGTCGACTGCACCTGACATTCTCATCCAGTGTGATAATTACAGTGGAGAGCAATAGACGGGTAGCGAGAGAAAAGATCACTGATTGAATAACACAGGAAAGATGGGGATGAGTCATGAGATGCTCATTATTAGAACAGTGGCTAAGATGTAAGACTTACAAAAGGTCATTAAGATATGGCGGCGCAGAGATATCACAGATGAGAGCGCTACAATACTCACACTGACTTCTTCATACTTCCCTTTTTTTCTCCTCCTTTCTCCTTTTTTTCCCCTCCCTCCCTTTGCTTTAACTCTGTCACTCTTTCCAGCAAATCTCCCTACGAAATCTACTCTCGCCACGGGTAATTACAATGAACAACTTCATATGGCTGCTCCGCCTGCTGCCAAGATAAGGCGGGGTAGCACGGCGCACACACACACACACCAGCGTCCCCTATCTTATCTTAATCGTCACAGAACAACCCGCCTTCTGCCCAATTCTGCCCTAATCTTCTGCGTAAACAATACTGATATTTCACCACCATCCACTATGAAAGGAGGAGGGAGGACAGAGGGGAGGAAAGGGAAGGAGACTGATAAAATCACTCCTTTATACAAACTCACCTCCCTCTTGCCCGATTCAGCCGAGGTAGTCCACTATTATGTGTGCGAGTGTGTGTGTTAATTTATTCATCCAATATCCACACTATAGTAGGACATCAAGAAGGCTGTTATAAAGATACACTTTCACTGTTGCAGCTCTTGTTATCTAAGGCCTTGGGAATCCTGTTTGGGGCCATTTATAAATGTACTTTAAAGCGATCCCATTTCAGCTGCACACAAGCATATGAAAAAGGCTCACTACATGTTGAAGTACTTTAACTGCGGTCGAGGTGAAAGTGCAGTTAAAGTGTTGCATCAAAGCTGCAATTAATTGGTTGAAAAGAGTGTTCTGGTTTATTCCAATGTCGGTTCTGTTTCCATAATTTTGGCCATCTGTTGTACTAAAAAAAAAAATATATATATATATATATATATATATATATATATATATATATATATATATATATATATTTTTACTTTAAAATAATTTACTTGGATTCATCTTTCTATTTATTTATTTTTATTTATTTATTTATATATTTATATAACCATTGTTATATATTAATATAATTACCCTGGTGGTCAGGAGATAACATTGTTAATTTCAGACATCTAGAAGTTAGAAGAGGCCGACAGATTAGCTGAAGTTATTTTAAAGAGAAAATGAAAGCGAACAATAACATTATTATTCACACTGCTATGAATAAGCTTCACAATACACGACCATCCTGGTTCGACCTTTAATCTTTTATACATTCATGTGCATTGTGACGGGTTGTTCCTAACATTTTGTGCGATCTCACTTGGTGGTTTTATTTTGAAATAAAGTTGTGAAATATGGCCAGTGTCTCATAGTCTTTGTGAGATTGTCTAACTATGAATCCGTCCAAGTTAAACAAAGTAAAGTAAGAGCTAAAAATGAAACGCCTGCAGGCAAGAATTAGAAATATAATAGAAACATGAAATGTATATGCACTGACAACAAATCCTTCATCAGATTTGATTGACATCCCACTCAACAAGCTTCAACCGTGGTTCCTGTTGTGAAAACAGTACTGTTTGCTTTTAGTGACCTCAGACTAAACCTCAGTGTAAAACAGCCTGTATCCTCCAAAGTGTCTTGGCATTTAAATAGTTTTAGCTGACCTGCAAGTCCGCGGGACCGAAGCGATCTGAGTGCTGAAGCTTTTAAGAGGATCTAGCGCCGCGCGGAACACTGTCAACAGACCAAGGTTTATGTATATAATAAGATTTATAATCCAGCTCCTACACTCACTGAGTTTTCTTTGCTGTAGCCACAACCAAAGGCACACAGACATGAGCCACATGACCTTCCAGCGGAAGATTGCAAGAGAAAAAAAAAAAGACAGCAACTTCAAGGAAAATAGAGAAAAGCCTCTCTGATGACTAAAAGACCCCCTACCCCTCACCCTTACGTGTGATACTTTGCATGCATATGTTGTTATTTCTGTCAATGTTAAACTACAAAAGCAGCTGTGAGTCCAAGGAGTTGAATCTCCTCCTCTCTCTGTATCCTATCCCCTCGCTCTCCTCCTCCCTCAGGAGTGATGGTGCAGGATAACATCGGGGGTCCGAGGAGAACTAGAAATGAAAGTTGATTTAATCAGCCACTCGCTCACACTGGATCCTCGGTCCAGGTTAGAGGGGGACAAGGTTGAGTGTGTGTGTGTGTGTGTGTGTGTGTCATCAAAACACGTCAAAGTCCTGATGCGAGCCAGGACATTATTATTGTCAACACAACACTAACAGCAATGCTGAGGCCATCTGTTTTCCATTGGAAACAGTCCAACATGCGGCTTTAGAACCTGTTCATTCACATACGCATGTTGTTACTTCTACTGTAATATGAGGGCCAATTTATAATTGCCCTGTAAAAAAATATGTATTTATAGACTTTGCTTTTCCCATATAATATTCTTTGTCTGATGCATAGGTTTGTGAGAAGGTTTGATTTGTAACTGATCTTAATGGCCCTCCAGATGATCATGATGAGCCTGTATCTGGTAGAGCTTTGGTATAACACAATGTTTCCCCAGGATTTGTGAAATGAAGTATGAATCAAAGAGGTAGAATGTCATTCAACAGGAAAGTACCAAAATAGAACAAGAATTAATGAGGGCACGAGTCTAATTACCACCAACAGCCTTGAACCCTGTGAAATGTTTGACCAGAGAACAAATGAAAGTCTGTAAAATGATCTAAATATCTGTTAAATGTTTTCATTCATGCATATTTAAATCCTCTGTGAGGCTGCCTCCGCACTGCGGGGAAGACGGATTGTAAATACTGACCTTTCATCTGTATTTAAACAATACTGGAATGAGCCAACATAATTTTCTTGGAAAGACATTTGTTTTTTTTAACAATCCAAAGTACACCTTGCATGGCACAAATCACACTGTGTTATACTTTGAGATAATAAACACAACAAGCTCACAGCAGCAGCTTATTGCCGTTACATTGAGGGAGAAATACTTGTTTTTCACAGCCTAAACCTAAACAAAGCGACAGTACATTTCACATTTACCATAATGAAGATACCGGTGATACGCAGAGAGGTGACAACACCTATTTGACAAAGTTATAGGGGAGTCTGACAGCGTCCGAGGTGATACCCCGAGAGCCTATTTCAACCTCTTCGAGGATGGATTTCACTGAACGCTGTAGAAAGCTATTTGTTGTGGAAAGGATTACGGCGAGCGATCTAGTCGCAAACAAGATTAGTGGCAGCGGATCATGTTTGATTGGGAAACTCAAAATCTGTCACGGGAGTATTAGGGTGGACCCAAATGCACGACTCAGGAGACAGAACTGGAAAATAATTAAATTTACTCAAAGTTCCGGTGTTGTGTCATTTTTTGCTGCCTTGTAAAAATGTGCTACCCGCTGCATAAACTGATAGGTGTGTATCGATTCATGCTACTTTATGGTTTCATACATCTGTACATCAAATAAAGGCATGAGTCTAATTATAAAAAGTGTAATGAAATTTATTTATATCAGGGTTAAATCAGGTGATGTTACTCACCGTTATCAGCTGTGCATAACGTGCATGACGTACATGCCGTGCAACTCGGAAAATCGAGTCGGCGCATGCGCAATACCACAAGGTAGCGTTTTTTGACAAGCAGCATTAAATGACAGAACACCGGCAGGAACAAAACAGACGGGAACAGATGAACACACTTGGTAACGCTGGAGGGCTTCAAGAAGAACACAAGACAATCTGGAAGAGGACAAGTGGAAGTGAGGGAGCTAAATAGTGAGGGACTAACGAGGGGATGGGCTGCAGGTGAGAAGGGCGTGAGGACCAGGTGAAGGTAATGAGGGACTAACGAGGTGATCAGAGGCAGGTGAAGGGAGTTGGACTGACGAGATGGGAAGCAGGATCTGGAATGACATGATAGTTAGAGAGGATGAAAACAACTAACAGCAGGGTTCGTACAGTCATGGAAAACCTGGAAAAGTCATGGAATTTTAAAATGGTCATTTCCAGGCCTGGAAAAGTCATGGAAAAAACTTAAATCATAAAAGTTTTGAAAAAGTCATGGAATTTTGTTATAATCACGTGTTCATTTATGCCAAGTTTGAAATAATTAATATGTTTGTTTAAAGAAAGAAGCTCAAAATATAAGCCGGCGTACGCTCTCAATACGCACAATGTTCTAAATTGTTCATGTTTATACAGAGATTTCAGTTTTGTCATGGAAATTTGGTTTAAAGTCATGGAAAAGTCCTGAAATAAGAACCCTGTAATAACAAAGGAAGGTATGGAGCTGAACTGTTACAAAAACAGGCCTTATACCTGTGGGAGAAGTCGAAGGAAATCACAAAGTAAAGTAAAGAGGACAATCCGTCCTCTTTACTTCGCTCCCTCTGACCAACCCACTTCTGTTTCTCCCAGCGCTTCGTGTCCGGCTCGCCCTAAAAGTCAGGAGACAACAAAACACACTCCGGAGTCATTTTGCTTTTGATTTAGAGATTGAGTTGTCGAGTCATGTCTTTTTATAGAGCTGGGCGCGAACACACAACGATGAAAACGCACAACCACGGCCACACACATTCAGGAGTATCTGCAATCCGGAGTTGAGACAGGCAGACACCCCCGATGCATCACTGCCCCGTTCATTTCATGGATCTGTCATCGTCCCCGGACTAAAGCGCCTCGCCAGGGTGACTAATCTGCGCTCGGCTCGCTGTCCTGGCTGACTCAGGCTGCCATGTCGATTGTATTTCCGACCTGACTCAGCGATCGCTGGAGCGAGCTACGATTGGAACGGAGACAAGTCACACAAAGGGGAGACGGAGACAAAGATGGACGGAAAGCAATCACGGGGGAGGGGGGATTATATTCATTCTCGACTCATTTAAACTTCTTCAAAAGCTGAAACGGTGACTAGAGGCATAGCACTGCTTATATCACTCTGTGTGTGTGTGTGTGTGTGTGTGTGTGTGTGTGTATGTGTGTGTGTGTTGTGCGTCTCCCCTCCAGTAGTGACAGTGAGGGCTCTGGGGGCGACACAGGGACTGCCCAACTCAGCCTGAGACACCGCGGCCCCCTCCGTCACCAGGCGTAGCCATCCAGACAGTGATGCTGCTTAGGTTTTGGGATTTGGGGTACAGGTTGACAGGCTGCCACAACAAATGCACACACACACACACACACACACACACACACACACACACACACGCACGCACACACACACACACATAAAGAGAACATGCAATATCAATGTGATATGTGAGAGAAACTACATCACCCCAGCGTTCCCCCACAACCCCACCCGTAAACAAAGCCACCAACCTGCAGTGTCCTGACATATCATCCTCAACGACCCAAATTGTGAGCTAAGCAGAGGCTGACGCGAATACACACCGGCACATACACACAAAGTCAAATGTATCAAGACACACACACATCCCCTCACGCACACATTCAGGCACAAAGAAGCACGTGTACGCTCGATGGAGCTGCAACATAAAACTGCACACACATACAATACCGTTCAAAGGTTTGGGGTCACCCAGACAATTTTGTGTTTTCCATGAAAACTCTCACTTTTATTTATTAAATGAATACAAGATTAATAGAAAATATAGTCAAGACATTGACAAGGTTAGAAATATTGATTTTCATTGTAAATATTAATGTGGCTCAAAGGAAGGCCAGTTTTAGAGCTTCTCACCAGCATAACTGTTTTCAGCTGCGCTCACATAAAAAAGGTTTCAATGTCAAGGAATAATAAGTTTGTGGAAAACGAAAAATAAAAAGTTATAAAATAAAGGGTTTCAAGGGGGTTCTACCTCTCCGCTAGTCTTCTAAGGCAATAACACAATGTACCACTAGAACATGGAGATGGGCCTCTATACACCTCTGTAGAGACTTCATTAAACACAGAGAATAGTCATTTACCACATTAGTTATGTAGAGAGAGTATTTCTGATTACTTTAATGTCATTTCCATTGGAAAAAACAGTGTTCTTTTTTCTTTTTTCGAAGTGACCCCAAACTTTTGAACGGTAGTGTACATCTCAAGATTCACGTATAATTTTCAGTAGCAGCTCATCTAAACTAGCAGAGGGGAAGGCCCCCGCTCACGTAGGTAGAAACCCTCACATACAGTAAGTGTATCCTTCAAATTAACAACAATTTTGCAACTTCAACTGCAGGAGAAATCCACACGCACTTAGAAAGGTGCACTGAATAGCAGAACGACCACTGCTATAATGCTTGATTGAATACAACCCGCCATCGTCTAACCCCCGTCGAGACTGCAAGTGTTTAGAAATTCGCTGCAACGTTTTCCAGAAATGTGACGGACGGAGCTGTCGGGTGTGCATTTATTGGGCGGTATGCAGGGCAGACCGAGTATCCGGCGTGCAGCAAAGCAAGTTTGTGTGCAATTACGAGCAGCGGCAATGCACTCAGCTGCGTGAGCGCGAGATGCCCCTGCAGGCTAAGAGTCAGCTGTCTATCAGAGGCAATAAAACAGGTAATAAAATGTGTTTTGAGAAAGTGTGAATCGGAAGAGAGATCCTTGAGCGTGCAGCCATAACGTAGCACTCGACGAGATTAGCTATGGAAATACACAGAGAATCACACACACACACACACACACACGTACACGCACACACACACACACACACACACACACATTCACACACCTACACACAACAGATCTAAGTATGGTAGAGGTATTAATAATTATTTTGTTCTGAGCTGAGGTTTTAGAGAAGCTAATGCTGTAGTCTCTCTCTCTCTCTCTCTCTCTCTCTCTCTCTCTCTCTCTCTTTCGCCCTCTCTCTCCCCCTATCTCTTTCCCACATATACTTTGCAGATCGGCGGGCCTTGCTGTCTCTGCTCGGCAGCCGTACACCGCTCCGGTTGAATTATTCACGTCTCGCGGAGAAGACGAGCAGCGAGAGACGGACCGTATAAAGTCAAGCTCATTAAAGTCGCGGTATTAAAAGTGCGCCGCGTCTCTTCCAGGAAGAGAGGGAAGGGAGATCAGCGGTGATACCTTTCCTCTCTCCACGTGTCTCTATCATCCCCCCCCCCCGCCCTCCTCCCTCGTTCTCTCGCTTCACTTATCCCCCCTCGTCCCTCGGCTTTCTCAGGAAAATTACAACCTGACTGCTCACTTTAATATTTCAGCATCTAAGTGAGTGTGACAGGCTCTCCTTTGTGTCGCTCCTTTCTCTCTCTCCCCCACCTCCCTCCCTCCCTCCACCCACCCCTCTCTCCCCCCCCCCCCCCCGCCTCAACCTCCTGGTGTCGTTTGCTTATCGTTCCCCCGGTGGTTCAACTTTTATCATGTGACAGGAGAGAAAAAGAGAGGGAGACAGGGGGAAAAAAAAGAAAACAAATGAGGCTCCTCAGAGCGAGGCCTCTCTGCCCGGCTATCAGGCTGTCTCTTTGCACATCTCATGACACGTATACGCGACTATGAACCTACAATGAGGAGAGGTATCGCTTCGCCCTGATGTCCGCCACTCACACTCAGGATGCACACAGGCAGTCTTTCAGAGTGACAGAGAGGGCGGTGATCTCATCCACGGAGACGGACACAGACTCAGAATAAAGGTGTGCGCACATCTTTGTGTGCATGTGCATATGGCTGTTATGAGCTACCTCTTATACTTGAGGGACTTCAAGGCCCTTTGACGAGTGACTGCAAACTGCAATGGACTTTTGTACGTGTGCCTATATGCTCATATGTATCAGTGTGAGTGAATATGAATGTGTGTATGAGAGGTGTACTTGTTGATAGAGTGATAAGAGTGTGTTATTGTTATTGGTTGTATAGAGGCCCATCTCCAGTGTTCTAATGGCACATTGTGTTATCGCCTTAGAAGACTAACGGAGGGGTATAATTTAAAAAAAAAGTTTTGATATGTTAGCACAGCTGAAAACAGTTATGCTGGTCAGAGAAGCTTTTCAACTGGCCTTCCTTTTGAGCTTGAAGTCTGAAGAACACGATTCATATTTAAAACAAAAATCATTATTTCTAACCTTGTCAATGTATTTACTATATTTTATATTCATTTTGCAATTCAATGGCTAAATAAAAATTAGTTTTCATGGAAAACATGAAATTGTCTTGTTGGGTGACCCCAAACTTTTGAACGGTAGTGTATACATATATACATTATATATATATATATTCTCAGTCAGCTTGTAAGTCAGTAAATGGAGATAACTACGAGCAGCCTATGGAGCCAGCAAAGCCTTTGAAGGAACAGATGGGAGTCCAATGCACATTTGAGTTTGTGTGTTTACGTCTATTGAACAAGTCTACGAGTGATTTTGCAATTCATTGGATAAATAAAAGTGAGTTTCCATGGAAACACGAAATTGCCTTGCTGGGTGACCCCAAACTTTTGAATGGTAGTATATTATTATAATATTTGACACCGAACTAGTTCATCAGTTATATTGTTCAAATGTAAATGAGATATCATTATGACATTCTTTTGTGTTTTATACTGATTTCAAGCAAATCTACAGAGCAAAATCACACTCTTTCGGATTGAGCCAATTGTCGGAAACAATGGATACCCAGGGCCGCAAACAAAATTGACCCAGGGGTGCCGCTCCCTTTTGGGCTTAGCCCCTCCTTTCTTTGAATCCTACAAACGCCCCTGCTGCTTCCACTCCCAAAACAGAGCGTATTATGTCCAGAAAGCGAACAGAAAATATACAAAGAGCCCGAGGAAACGAGCCCTTTTATTTCCGACAAGTTGGAAAGTAAATTGCGCAACAATAGCACACAGACAAATCTATGCACAAAGGCATTCAGGAAATACATTTCCGCACCTACATATGCGCTAGTATGTCTGCAAACAAACACGGATTCACACAAAAAAAGAATCACACACACACACACACGCACAGTGAGAACACGCTCAACAC
The DNA here is from genome assembly GCA_036178185.1 of Liparis tanakae. Classification (NCBI taxonomy): domain Eukaryota; kingdom Metazoa; phylum Chordata; class Actinopteri; order Perciformes; family Liparidae; genus Liparis; species Liparis tanakae. Next base: position 4,019,016 of record CM070100.1, on the reverse strand, counting down.
AGTGAGAAGGCAGCAAGATTGTACACAACATTGATCATATAATTTACTCCTCTCTATCAAGCTACAAGACTATTGATCAAATAATTCCATATGCGGGCCTCGGCCACCGCCAAATTGCTAAAATGGGCCTGCTCGACTCAAAGCGCGTCCCGTAATGGTTTTGGCATTGATCGCGGCTCTTCCTCACTCACTCCCAAGGATGGGGAAGTGAATATGGGCCACGCGATCGCACGAATCATGTGGGCACGGCGAGATGAGCGTCACATGGACAGACGCTTCAACATACTTATGCGACGCACACATGTCGTTGTACATATCTGCGTGTTCAGCGACGGTTGGCATGAGTTATTTGTTGTGGGTTTGGGGAGGAGAGCGTTGTGGAGCGGCAGGTGGATTTTAGGAATAATTGGAAGATTAAGGCCAGTCGAAAGGCCAATTTGACTCCATTTTTACTCTGATGGCTCAGCTGGACAATTCTCCCGACCGCCACGTCCCCTGGAGGCTTGAGTCACACACACACACACACACACACACACACACACACACACAGACATGTACAGTAGTGTGTGTGCAGCACGGGCACTCGTATGTGCACTTACACTACCTGTGAGGGCGCACATGTGTATACATGTGGTCAGGCTCGTGCACAGGAATTTTGAGGGGCAGGTGCTCAAACCCAAAAAAAGGGCACCCAATGCCAACAAAATATTCCGACCGAGTTGAAGCATAATCAGCAACACATGATGAAGCTGTCCTGGACCTGCTTTTCCTCTGGGCAGCATCAGACCACAAGCTTACATTTTCTTTATGAATAAAGATGAATTATTATCATGTCGGGGGAGAAATTCTCACAAGAACTCAGATAAATGCCCCGTCGGATAATGAAACACATTTTGGGGGACTTGACGACAGAGAGAGTAACTTTTATTCTTAAATACTGTAAGGTATTCTGAAACTGGAGACTTCGCAGATGGTGGAAAACAGGCTTCCGGACGCGCGTGAATGAAGTTATCAACATTTAACGGCAGAAAGTGTAGAACAAACATTCAAAGCTCACGGCGTGCTCTTCCTCGGGCGGCTCCTTCCGCCCTCGGGGGATACCTGTGAGTTTCGTCGCCCGTGGTCAAAACATCATTTCCGGTCAAGTATTTTCACAATAAAATTCCCGTCTATTATTTTCTCTATTAAAGTCACCTTCATAATAAAAGTCCCTCATTATTGTAAGTCACGTCACAGATTTCAACCGGCTTCGTGGATCTATAATACTAACATACAGTCACTCTCATGCAACATACATGAATTCTTGCCATTTACATTTGCATAGAGTAAACATTGCTCTTATGCTTCATAATACATTAATAACAACAACAATATTCTCCCTAATATTTTCTATTATAATCTTTCTATATGTATCAATCTAAAAACATAAGACCTCTGCGGATGTTATCAAAATGAACTATTACAACCCAACAATACTGATGCTCCTCCTCCTCATTCATTCATCTCTCCTCCTCCTCCTTCACACACACTTTAACATGCACTTTAACTTTAACTTAAACACACGTCACATGTAACATACACTTTAACTTAAACACACATGACACTAGAACATACACTCAGACACTTTAAAACGTTCTCTGTTGCACTTTATCTTTATCTTATCCTGTATTATACTTGAGTTTATGTTGATTGTTGTTTGTCATGTCGAATGTTGCACCCTCCGCCAAAAGAAATTCCTCGTTTGTGTAAACATTCCTGGCAATAAACGGTTTCTGATTCTGATTCTGATTCTGAATGAAACAAGTGGGCTCCAGCAAAAAGGGCACTTTACTCATCCAGGGCAAAAGGGGAGGAGCTTGAGCACCACTAGGGCTCTATCTGTGCACGTGGTCCATGGAGTGCGGTGAAAAGTGAAAGCAGAAGACACAGTCGGGGTGAGTGAAGCAGAGAGATACAGAGGAGATGACAACAGGGACGACGCCTAAGTTATAAAGCCAAAGTGTTGTTTGGTAGCGATTTTTTTTTCTTTGTTATTCTTTTTTATTAAAGGATACATTATCTGCAGAACAATAACAACATGTATATATATATATTTTTTTACTGACATTATCTTCCTGTAACTATGACAAATAAAGAATACAAAATTACTTTACAGTTATTAGGAACATCAGATATGATATTATCCATATCACAGGTAGATATTAAAAAAGTAATATACAACAATTATACAATTTCAGATAAAGGCCAAAAATCCCCGACACAGCCACAATACCAACACAACAAAGAGTGCACACTCATCTTGGTGGAGGTCTCCAAACTCTCCATCGTGGAATATGCCTAAATATGAACTATTGATAAACTCTGTCAAATTCATTGAATGTATTTTAACTCTAAATATGTCCTTCTGGTCACATGACATCTATTGTTCTGTCCATCCTGGAGAGGGATCCTCCTCTGTTCTCTCCTGAAGGTTTCTTCCCTTTTCTCCCCCTGAAGGGTTATTTGGGAGTTTCTGTGAGGTCAAAGGTCAGGGATGTCTATGTGTACAGATTGTAAAGCACTCTGAGACACATTTGTAATTTGTGAAACTGGGCTATACAAATAAACTGAATTGAATTGAATCTTTCTCTCTGAATTTCGGGTCTTTGCCCACACCTTTTTCTTTTAAATGACGGCTTTGCTTTTTGTGCAGATAGGGAAATTGTAGCTTTTGGAAAATTATGACATAAGCTTGTTTGGAGAGTATGTGGCAGTAAGCAACTCCATTTTGCCTTTTCTTTACTATTACTCACACGTAATCATCTTTTTGTTTAATCAGACAATAAACTTCCAGGTCTTTAACCTGTATTATTTTTGAATGTTTCACTTGATATACAGATGCAATATTGCTGTTACAGAAATTATAGAAATGAGAACTGAATAGTGAGTTTGGCCAGTTTGAAATGGTGATTAATGTCATTTAATTGTGGTTTAGCGAGCTGAGATCCAGGAGTGTCCCACTACTTAAACGTTTACTTCTGTCCATATGATTTGCTGATCATGAGGAGATTTAGCCATTTTCATAAAATTCTTACCTAAAAAAACAACCTAAAAAAGGATTTTCACACATAGACAATTTTTAAATGTCACTGACTTTAGTGTGACGGTCGTCTCAGGGAGGGACAGAGGCTCACGTGAGATCTGTTTGGGGGAAGAAGCTGATACGTGTGATAGTGGGAACTACAGGAGTGACACAGAGGACAGAAGAGGATAGGAGAGAGATAGAGTGTGACAGAAAAGGAGAGAGAAGAAGAGTCCAGCTGGTGGCAGAAACAGAGAGAGATGTATGGATATGACACCTCCTGTCTCCGCACCGGCTCTCGCTGGCCTTTACGGGAACATACATGACAGCCCTGTCACACGCATTTACTCTCTCTCTCTCTTTATCAAGCAAGATATATATGTTGTGAGAAGGAGAGTCATACAGTGGGCGAAAAAAAAATGACACGGGAGGGGGGGGGGGGAGAGAGAGATAGACGGGGACAAAGGGAAGGAAGGTTAAATGCAGTGACATTACATCAACTCACTTTCCCTTTGCTTCCACACAGGTGCTCCTCAGCCAGCCATGATGATGTGTGTGTGTGTGTGTGTGTGTTGTGTGTGGTTCCACTCCTTATAATCCTTAATAATCAAATATTATAAGAAAGGCGAGTGAGTGAAATAATCTATTTGGATGCAAAAATGAGGCCAATTAAACAAGTGGGCTATGTTTTACTTTCTCTTTCTATTTATTTATTTTCATGCTGTCTGAATACAGTAGCCTCATGTTGAAGGATAATGATGTATTTATTTAGAAAAAAATACAGTTTAAAACAAATCTTCATTATTGTTAATGTTATAATTTTAATTTTTTTTATTGCCTTCTTGTTTTTAACATGTTTAATTGCGGTGCTCTGGGTTGAAGTCATCTTCTTTGACTCCAAACTTAAATGCTTTGCGGACCTTGCTTTGTCTAATTGTGGAATTAAAATTTATTTCATTACAACGAAGAACCAAAAACATCCGCACACCAAAAGTACAGAGGTACTCAGTGGCTTCACTATAAAGTGTTTTATCAGTGTCTGTAAAAATAAAAGATATCAAATGATGAAAACAAATCTAGAATGTATATCCATCCTCACTTTGCTCCCTCCATCCATATTCATGCCTGTCGAAGCGAAAGAGAGGAGAGAAAACATCTCTGGGCGTCCCGTGATTTGCATGTGATAAATAAATGAGGTGAACCAATCAAGGGAGCTGTGTGTGTGTGTGTGTGTGTGTGTGTGTGTGTGTGTGTGCGCTCATGTCTGTGGCGCTCAGCCGGTTAAAATTGCATGACAGGAGGAGGGCAGGAGGAGAGAAAAAATGATCGGTCCAGCACCGTAGTTAGTTTATGTAAAGAGAGAGAGACACTGAATGAGGGCGAGAGAGAGAGAGAGAGAGAGAGAGGAATGGGAAATGCGGAGCCTTGGAGGGCCCTGTCGCCCCGCTCGACACAATAATGAATTTCAAATAAGTTATTCACTTCAGGAGTAAGTGGCTGGCACCCACTCCTTACAGCTGGTTTGTTGAGATAATTGATTTTCAAATAGTTTTGAGGACGAGGGACGGGGGGGCTCGGGGGGTGGTGTGTGTGTGCGTGTGTTTGTGTGTGTGTGGGGGGGGAGTGAACAGGGGCTGACGACTACAACAGGGCCAGTGTGCAATATGTTTGTCCCTGCTACTTCTGAGTGTGTGCACGTCAATTATGTGTTTGAGAGAAGTTACATGGATGTTTTAATTTGCGTAGGAAAGAGGCCGTGTCGGAGCGGAGGCCGGCTGTAATTAAACTGATACAGCTCAGCACGCACACACACACGCGCACGCACACACACACGCACACACACACACACGCACGCACACACGCACACACACACACGCACACACACACGCACACACGCACACACGCACACACACGCACACACACGCGCACACACTCACACACACACACACGCACACACACACATGCGCACACACGCACACACACGCACACACACGCACACACACACGCACACACACGCACACGCGCACACACACACACACGCACACACTTACACACCCATGCACACGCACACACTTACACACCCATGCACGCGCACACACACACACGCACACACGCGCACACACGCACACACACGCACACACACGCACCCTCACACACCCATGCACGCGCACACACACACTAATGTAAGAAAGATGTTTTTTTTTATGTTTTGCACGTCCGCTTCCTCTCCGCTGTCTCTCTTTCCTCTCTTCTCTCCTATGCTCTCTCCCTGTCCTCTCTCTCTCTCCCCTCCTCTCCTCCTCTCCCTCTCTCTCTCTCTCCTCCCTCTCCCTCTCCTCCTCTCTCCCTCCTCTCTCCCTCTCGTCTCTCCCCTCTCCTCCTCCTCTCCCTCCCTCCCTCTCCCTCTCTCCCCTCTCCCCCTCTCTCTCTCTCCTCCCTCCCTCTTCTCTCCTCTTTCCTCTCTCCCTCTCCCCTCTCCTCTCCTCTCTCACCTCTCCTCTCTCTCTCCTATCTCCTCCCTCCTCCCTCCTCCCTCCTATCTCCTCTCTCCTCTCTCCCCTCTCCTCTCTCTCCTCTATCCCCTTTGCTCATCTCTCTCCTCTCTCCTCTCCTCTCCCCTCTCCTCTCCTCTCCCCCCTCTCCTCTCTCCTCTCTCCTCTCTCGTCCTTGCTCAGGGCGCGTTTGCTCGATAAACTTTGTGCTGCTGTTCCGCGTTGTGTGAACTCTCCTCCGTCCTCTGCTGCTGCACCGACACAGATAACTGAGCATCCGGACGACAGCGACACAAACTCAATGAGATGCATTAGTGGCAGGATTTGAATTGACAATGTAATTTACCACATCTCTCACCCTCTCTCTCTCTCTCTCTCTCTCCCTTCTGCCAACTCTCTCCCTCTCTATCTGTGTCCGCCACCCTCTTCTCGCTATCGCTCTGTTTAATTCATCGTAAGAGGGAGAAAGTGAGGTGAGGAAACTCAAGCCGCCGACGGGGTTTCCGTCATGAATATATATTTATTATTTAACACGGTAAACATCATACAGTCGAGCGCTAGAGATAGAACAACAAATACTGTGCACCCTCTTCTATCAGATCATTTAAAAAGGACTTATGTGAGATTGATAATATGTTAAAATGGTGATTCAGAATATAGCAGGGTTGGAAAGAGTAGTATCATTTTATAAGTTAAAGTGGTGTCAAAATAATCTTTAGTCAAGTTTAAATTGGTAAAAATGTGTGAAAATTAAAAAGCAGGTAAAAGATGTGTGTGGGGGGGATGTAAAGCTTTTTCTTTTTCATATGATAGACCTATTAAAGTAAATCTTACCGTTAATCAACTATAAATGTTCAACCGCCATCAGAAAAGAAAACAACTCAAGACAGAAGGCCAAATAACGAGTGGAAACGACAGCAGGTGAAACGAGCATCATTAAACTCTAGAAATGAAATAGCTTTACAATTGAAAGAAGAAACAACACAGACATGCATAAACCATTACAACTCCACTGGCTGGGACCACAACAGCACATATTAAAGTTAAACAGTTTTTGCATGTCATGAATGGCACACACACACGGTACGTTGACTTCCTCCTCAGGAAAAACATCCCTTAATAGATGTATTTTACCGGTCTGAATGCCATTATGTTGAGTCTTGTGCAACCTGAAGTCCTCCACAGTCTGCTTTAGGTCCAACTTCAATCATTGTTAGTGCAGAATATGCTCTAACCAGACCATAATAGGCTATAACCAGTTCATAATATGCTATAACCAGACAATAATAGGCTATAAACAGTTCATAATATGCTATAACCAGACCATAATAGGCTATAACCAGTTCATAATATGCTATAACCAGACCATAATAGGCTATAAACAGTTCATAATATGCTATAACCAGACCATAATAGGCTATAAACAGTTCATAATATGCTATAACCAAACCATAATAGGCTATAACCAGTTCATAATGTGATATAACCGGTTCATAATATGCTATAACCAGACCATAATAGGCTATAAACAGTTCATAATGTGCTATAACCAGACCATAATATGTTATAATTAGTCCATAATAGGCTACAATAAGTAAAAATTTAATTACAAAAGTAAAATGTGTAACGTTAATAATAGGCTAAGTGTTTACTTCCACTGCTGGAATAGACAACTAATGTAATATGAAGAGGTGTACCCGTTTATTAGGAAGCTTTTTTCTCTTACGTGTTCATCATAAATATTTTCCGTTGAAAGTAATTCTCATGTTGGGAGGCACCTCTCCAGTTTACAATGCCAATCATGTCTCATTTGATATATGTGTTAACTTACAAAGTATGGGATCATTCACCCCGGGTTCCTGAGTCATCACACACACTCATTTCCTTTTTATTAGATTTAGCTTTTTATTGGATTTTGCAATTATGCAACAGACATTTAAACAAGCCAACATGTATGATCACTCACGGAAGTCGTGCAACAACAATGTCAATCATCTTCGCAAAACCTTAAGTGGTTCTTTGGTTGACACACGTCCAAAGAAAAACGTTGTCATTGAACCTAATCCGGCATTTACAGAATCACCCCCGATCGACGTTGTCTGACGGCCGGTTGGTGAAGACACTTTCCACGACTCGGATTCTCAGGCAACAGGACGCTTTGACAGCTTTGGCCCTGGGCCTCGATACTCATTTAGACCATAATTGAGCTGTACGCTAAAAGGGTAATCGGACAGCCTCTATTTATCACCTGACTGACTGTGTGTGTGTGTGTGTGTGTGTGTGTGTGTGTGTTTGAAACCCAAACCGTGTCATTGTGTAATAGGAGGAGCGAGGAGCGGGCTCTGTGCAGACATGTACACAACCTCTGGAGCCAAATTCTCACACAGGACAGAGGGTTGCGGGGCTAACATCAGACACATACATGCACGTGTACACACACACACACACACACACACACACACCCACACACTCACACACACACACGATTAATTGCGCGCACACCCTTGAAAGCATACTCGGGACACAATAGTTTTTTGTGTACATGTGTGTGTGTATTTGTGTGTGTGTGTTCTTTCTGATTCAGATTGACAGGATGCTTAGGAGGCTGTGTGCGCACTATAATTACACACACTTGAGAAATGTCGGCTCTCGGTGTTGGAGAGGAGGGTGTAATCAACGCTCTCCCTGTCATACACGAACACACACACACGCACGCACACACACATACACACACAAACACACACACACACACCTGACATTCTTGCAAAGATTAGCAACACACCTCTTTGCTCTGGAATCCAATCTGAGGATGAAGAAAATAAGTCAGGTACACACACTCTCACAAACACACACACACACACATGGAGGAAACATCACTGCCATCACCGTCATCATCATCAGTGACAGCTGTTGACAGCGGTCTTATCATCAAATCTGTCATCATCATCACTATCATCATCGCCTTCATCGTTGCATGTTGTTTGCAGAAATCTTTGTTTAGTCAAGAGCTTGTAAACACACACACACACACACACACACACACACACACACACACACACACACACACACACACACACACAGAGTGGTAACACTTCCGGTCCTTGTTTTGGGTATTTGTAAAATGCAGTACGCTATCTTCAAGTTCATGTTGAGGTTAGATAACCAGAAATCAGAAATGTCAGGACATGACAAAAGGAGATTAAGTGCAAACACGCGTTCCAACACGGACACCAAGTGGTTCCCAACACCTTCGTGACTAAAACAGTTCTGTGTTTTTATTTTTTTCAAAGCCACATTCGGCACTGTTCCAAAAAACATCTGATGCAGGATTTCTAATTCTGACACGCCTATTGTTGAAGTCAGATGAGGAGTAGCTAATACTTCTTGGTGAAGGCCTAGCACACAGGTGTCAAACACAAGGCCCGCGGGCCAAATCCGTCCCGCCGCATAATTTTATGTGGCCCCTGACGGCTTGAAAGACATGTGATCACCTTTTCATAAAGAAATTGAAGAAACATTGCCTATGCTTTTATTTTGAAGGTTTCACATTAAATGGATTTATGTTGTAACATAAGATACATTTTCTTATGAGCAATATTTCTACACTCAAATAAACAATAATCAAATGCAAAGAGAGTAATTTAATAATATGTTTAAGGAGTTTATAAAGTATTGTTGAGGTCAGGTGAGGAGTAGCTAATACTTCTTGGTGAAGGCCTAGCACACAGGTGTCAAACACAAGGCCCGCGGGCCAAATCCGGCCCGCCGCATCATTCTATGTGGCCCCTGACGGCTTGAAAGACATGTGATCACCTTTTCTTAAAGAAATTGAAGAAACTTTGCCCGTGCTTTTATTTTGAAGGTTTCACATAAAATTGATTTATGTTGTAACATAAGATACATTTTCTTATGAGCAATATTTCTATACTCAAATAAGCAATAATTAAATGCAAAGAGAGTTATTTAATAATATGTTCGAGGAGTTTATAAAGTGTTTCCGGCCCTTTAAGAGGGCAGCCATGATGCTGATGTGGCCCACGGTGGAAATGAGTTTGACGCCCCTGGCCTAGCAAATGAATTTAAAAAAAGAAAGGCATAGCCTTGGACGCCTTTCTCATGTTTGTTGTGGAACCTGCAAACTTACTTTTTAAAATAACTTGTGTGAATCCGAAAGGGACGGAAAGTGTTTTCTCTCCATGCCTCCTGGGCACCTTGATTATCTTGGGCAGCATTTACCAGAGGTTATTAAGGAACAGCTGTCCCCCCCACATGTTTATGTATGGATGATTCTGCCCTCCCATCTCCGCCCTCAGGCTACCAGTTCTGCATTTTAGCATAACAAGCGTACACTTTGCAGTCCGGGTTCCACGGTCATTATTCTGTACCCTGTGGCCCTTGCATTCCCAAATACTCCCCCGGGTCCTGGGCGTCCCGCAGGGCTGTGTTGAGGGAACACTGTTTTCATTAAGACGGTCATTTTACACACGCTGTGATTTGTGTGCGTTCTTTTAAATTGTTTTTTGTGTGTGTGTGTGTGTGTGTTTTTTTAAAAGCCAGGGCCCCCTTGCATTAAATACCGTTGCAGCAGAACTATTAAGACAGAAGAAGACGGACAAACTGTAGCTGTTATGGCATTTCAATTTCATCACAATGGGATGGCGTTAAGACAAGAAACACACACACACACACACACACACCAACGCGTCCCCTGCTGCGCACAGACGGCACGCAGCTAAACATCTAAACATTGCTTCAAGCTTCCTCTTTCCGTCCTTATTGCTTTTGCAAAGCTTTCATTATTACCCCCCCCCCACACACACACACACACACACACACACACACACACACACACACGATCTTCCTCTGTCTCCTCTTTACCAGCAGCTATTATTCCCTTTCTTTCCGAACTTCAAGACAGGCAAATTAATTACGGCCTTCTTGATCTGGAAACAATTATGATTGCTGCGCGGCCTCCTCAGCGGAGCCTCAAAGTGTCATGGCTGCCACTCCCAGCATCTTTGAAGCGCTGTGCTAGTGGATGGCACTATTAGTGTGGCACTGCATCTTATCATCATGGCCCCATCACCCTCCTAAGAACTCTGTGGCAGTGTACCCTCTAATAATTAATAATTACCAAATCTAACTGCAGATATGCTTTTTTCTCATTAGGAAGGAAGAGAGATACTTGCGTGTGTGTGTGTGTGTGTGTACATGTGTGTGTACATGTACGTGTAATACTTCACTTTGGATTGTTGCAACCCATTGTTCGACAAAATAAAATGATATACTACGAGTCAACTTGGACAAATGTGTTTTGGAGGACACCCTGAGTGCTTCGAGTTGCCGAAACATTGAAGTGTTCCCGTATTTTAGTTGCCAGACGCCTATTTCCCATGATTGGAACATGAAAGCTGATATTTTTATTGCTCGTTTTTAAATGTTTAACTATTTGAAACAAAGTGATACTCGAGACCTGTGCATCAGCAAGTGAAAATAATGAGTTTGCAAGCGTCGCTTGACATTATGCTGTCAAAAATAAATAAACTTGGCAACAATATGTGTCTCTGTAGGAAGTCGCTCCAATGAAAACTGTTCACACGTGAGATCTGTTGCTTATGAAGAGGACACTGGGAAGATAATTACGGTTGAGTTTTTAGATGTCATTTTTCAATGCTTTTTGATTGCATAATCTAAACCGCATGAATAACAAATACAGTTGTTTATATCAAGTAAATGGAAAGTACCTCTTGGAGTTGTTACGCAGCTTGCTTTTTTAAAAGGATGTTATTCAACTGCCAAACTGTTACTCAGATGAAATACCTGTGTTTTGACATGTGTTCCGGGGAGAGAAGAAAATTATCTGCGCCTCGGCTATACAGTTTATTTATCTCAAGAACATTCTATGGAAGGATTTTTTAGCATGGAAAATGTCAAATCCATCAATCACTCCCTCTCGCCCGTCCATCTCTCCTGTTACTCGTGATTTTTATATTTTATTATTTTCTTACGTCTCCATTCACGTCATTCCTCTGTTCCTTTTAACGCATGTTCTTAACATTCTGCCTCCGGGAAAATAACATTACACCCTGCTACTGAATGTGTGTGAGTGTGCGTGTGCGCGTGAGTGAGTGAGTGTGTATGTGTGTGTGTGTGTGTGTGTGTGTGTGAGTGTGTGTGCACACATGCATTCAGATGCCGGAAGGCAAGAGGTGGTTTGGGTTTGGGTGTGAGTGCCTGTACCTGTTTCGCTTGTCTTTTTGTATGTCTTTAACAAGTGTGTGTGTGTGTGTGTGTGTGTGTGTGTGTGTGTGTGTGTGTGTGTGTGTGTGTGTGTGTGTGATTGGGACTGCATGGTGGATTGAGTGTGTTATGGCCTCCAGACTTCTCCCACAATCAACCTTCCCCTGCCTGCCTCGACACACTGACCTGAGCTATTGTCCAGCACAAAGCCCTTTGGAGAGCAGCACCTCACCAGGCATTAGCATTTTAATCACAACACACACGCACACACACACACACACACACACACACATGTAAACATTGTGTTGTCGTGTGAATGTAAAGCCTGTCAACAAAAAGATAATATGCAGAAAAGAAGCGATTTTATATGAGGAACAACAATAATCACCATCACAATGGGAACAACTAAAAAGCAAACAGAGGCCTTGCATCAGAAAAGAACAATAATGTTGTTTTTTGGTTAATAAACTTTGCTCTGTATGTACTTTCTGCTTCGACTGTAATTTTCTCACCGTGCTACCATTATCATTCCAGTTCCACAAGTAATGGCCTACAATACAGAGTTTAATGGCTGTGTCAAACATGTTACTACAATATTTGAATAGCAGCGACACAGACATGTCAAACAATGTGTTTTAATATGTTTGTATGTTGGTATGTTAATGACATTATAAATTACATCACATGTTTCATAGTGTGCCAGAGTTCTCAAGTGGCAAATAAGCACGTCGTCCTCCCTCATGCATTTAGAAGCTCGGTTTGTTGACACTCCATAAACCACATTGCATTGTGGGAAATGAATGCCAGCATAGTGTGTAACACTGGCTCTCGAGCCATATATGGCTTTTGCGGTGACGGCATATGGCTCTTTTTAGTTTGAGTTTACTAAAAATAAAAATTGCCCGCCTATGGAGGACTCAAAATGACTTAAGTATAAATAAATAAATAAATGCATGAATAAATATAGGAATAAATAAATAAATGCTTAAATAAATGTATAAATAAATGTATAAATGCTTAAATAAATGAATTTACACGTATAAATACCCCCCCAGCATTACAATTATACCTTAAAAATATCATATGGCTCTCAATTAAATATATTTAGAAATATTTAGATTTATGGCTCTACTAGTCACAAAGGTTCCTGACTCCTGCTGTAACATTGGCTAACTGCTTGTATCATACTGGGCTGCACGGTGGTGCCACAGCAAGGGTTCGACCCCCTGACCCCACAGTGGTCTTTCTGTGTGGAGTTTGCACGTTCTCCTGGTTCTCCCCCAGGTTCTCCGGCTTCCTCCCACATTCCAAAGACATGCAGTTCGGGTTAATTGGAGACTCTGAAATTGCCCGTAGGTGTGAGCGTGAGCGTGACTGGTCGTCTGTCTCAACACGGGCCCTGAGATAAACTGGTGACCTGTCCAGGTGAACCAGGCCTTCGCCAAATGACAGTTATTACTAAGGTTTTAGGTGTTATAACACATCTCATACACTTTCTGCACACATAATCAGTATGGGATTTAGGACGCAACCTTTGTGTCGTGATGAAAACCTTCCTGAGAGAAACACTGACAATCGGCATGCAGGTTAACGCTGCTTCCTGCAGGTGAAGTGAAAAAAAATCCCCTCAGTTACATCAAAACCACCCACTTATAAAAAGAGGTGTCATGTTCCAGGTGACTCCGGTGCCATAAAGTAACGCCTTGGCTTAATAAAAAAAAAAAACACAAAAACACATAACCAGGCTAAGAATATGCAGTCTGTCTGAATGTAGGTGACGAGGAGGAGGATGCGATATCTTCCTGTCTTGAAAGCAGCCTTCCACTCTCATGCCATCCCACTCTCCGATTGGTATAACAGGTAATTAGTGGTGTGTCATGGCCCTGGGGTGCCAAGGAACGAGGAAAAGGTGGGTGAGGAGAAAGGCAGAGCAAGTGAGAGAGATTTTTCTGATGACCTGACAAGTTAGGGCTGGAAAGGCTACACTTAGCCCATTAAAGATTTTTTCTCCAGCGTGACATTTGAGAGCTGCTGCGAAGCCGTGCGCCACCTTGCCATTTCCCTGTACACCGGGCATCCATTTAGGGACAGGGATAGAGAGAGAGAGAGGGTGAGAGAGAGAGGCACTGGGCCATCACAGCAGCACAAATGGATTTCATTCACCAAGGTGAACTGTAGTACACTGATAAATGCACTTCCTTGAATGTCAGCAAATGTCACCCAAGAAGCCATTTGCCACTGCTTTAATAGCTTCCCCCAGACTCGCAGAGGGAGTGACAGAAAGTAAGAAGGTATGAGGTGAGATAAGGAGGACGGTGAGTCACATGGTGCGAGGGACAGACAAAGCCAGGGGGACAGACACATCAGCACGTGTACGGCGAGGCGAACGCACAAGACGAGGGACAGAGGGATTAAAGGCGGAGAGGAAGAGGACAGATGAGAACAAGGTTGGGCTATTGTCACTTCCACATGATCGAGCAATTAGCCATTTGAGACGTCTCCAACGAGGTGGAGCCACTAGACAGAAGTGGCTGTTTAGAACATAATCCCCCCTCTCTCTCTCTCTCTCTCTCTCTCTCTCTCTCTCTCTGTCCATCAAATCTGTCTCCATCCGTCTTTGCACCTGCATGTATCCTTCAATAGAAAAATGTATTTACGGTAGCCGCTCTCTCCGTGTTCACACGTGAAACCGCGTGACGTCTCTTGGAGGAAGAGTCGACGTCGTTAAGTGTAATGTGAGAAGCTGCGGCTTTGTTGACGCCTCGGCCTCCCGAAAACTGTCACACAAGGGTTGGTTCAAACACACACACACACACACACAGACACATGCATACACACACACACACACACACACACACACACACACACACATACGCATATACGCATATATGAATAAACAAAATACACACAGTTGTTATAAACAGTTATAACAACTGTGTGTATTTTGTTTATTCATATATTAAATGATTGGCCGAGTTGAATTGTGCAATTGTACAACTACTTTGACTTGTTGCTCGAGGTCTTTCTTTGGAAGTAAAGAAACAAATGAGAAATAAAAGATTTTTTTTTCCTAATTCCCCTTTTCTTTTATTTTCCTTCTCCTTCACTCTACTCACTTATTTAACTTGTATTTTTAACTCGTACATGATCCGTAAAGCCTCCTTTTGTGACCGCACAACTTTTCCAATGCTTTTATGCCTGCACAGTGCTCACTATGCTTGCATTTATTATCAACACATATTGTTGTGTGTGTGTGTGTAGGTGTGTGCATGTGCGCATGAGAGTGTGTAGGTCGTTTTGACTGCACGAGGACAACGCTGGCTGCAGCCAATCCTAATCCCCCATTCATTTCCACAAGCAGTTGCTAAGGTTACAAATTACCTTTGGTGCTGGTAAGTGGTTTCTTTTATGACACTGGGCACCCTAATCCTTTTACTGAATACATATTTCATTTAGGATTAGCACAACAACGGATACAGTTGTTCTTAGAATATTCCAGCTCTCTGTTTTGTTCATGCTCATCAGGCACACCGCTTGCATATCAACGGCCAACTCTTTTAAATTAACTGAATTAATTAATAATTTCTTTATTTTTCTAGAGTTGGTGAAGTCTGAGGGGAAGTACAACTCAATCTGGTAGGTCGTGTTAGATTGTTAACACCACAGCGTTTACCTGGAAAACAATTGATTCAACCACATTATTCTGTTGTTCAGGTTTCTATGCTGCATGTCTTTAAAAGATGAGAACAATGCTGTCTGTTTATTTACCTTAATCCTTCCCAAAAGTTGATACACACTTACACTACCGTTCAAAAGTTTGGGGTCACTTAGAAAAAAGAAAAAGCACAGTTTTTTCCAATGAAAATTACATTAAATTAATCATAAATACACTCTCTACATAGTTAATGTGGTAAATGACTATTCTCTGTTTTTTAATGAAGTCTCTCCAGAGGTGTGTAGAGGCCTATCTCCATGTTCTAGTGGTACATTGTGTTATTGCCTTAGAAGACGAGCAGGGGGGTAGAACTCCCTATAAACCCTTTATTTTATAACTTTTTATTTAGCATTTTCCACAAACAGATTATTCCTTGACATTGAAACCCTTTTTATGTGAGCGCAGCTGAAAACAGTTATGCTGGTGAGAGAAGCTCTAAAACTGGCCTTCCTTTGAGCCACAAGTTTGAAGAACAACATTAATATTTACAATGAAAATCATTATTTCTAACCTTGTCAATGTCTTGACTATATTTTGTATTAATCTTGTATTAATTTAATAAATAAAAGTGTGAGTTTTCATGGAAAACACAACATGTTCTCGGTGACCCCAAACTTTTGAACGGTAGTGTATCTGTGGTGCTTTAGATTCAAGGCCATAACAACACATGAACTACGTTCCCACTACAACCAGTGTGGAGATGCTCCGTCACCTCAAATCTACACCCGTACCCCCTGACTAGGTATTTCCACAGTTGGAAGAAGAGTGTCATCTGTTTGACATTTCACAACACAAGTCAGCCCTTTTTCTGAGGAGGTGTGAGAGGGTTGATCCTTGGCAACTAGAGGATACATAACTTTTTATGATTTACCTTTTCTGCTAAAGAAATTAAACAAAGTGCTTACTTAAAGGTTTACTTGATAGACAAAGACAGTATATTTCTAATGGCATATTTCAAACACAAAGGCGATTCAAAGGATGTCATAATCCATGCAGAGATTAAATAAGAAATACAGTGCAGGAAAACTAACTCAGTGAATTTATTACAAGCACATTGTGGATAAAGGGCTGTGTGCTTGAGAATCAATAGAAAACATGAATGTTTTGTAGTTATAACGATCAGAGATGGGTCAATGTGTCCAACTCCTGAAAGTGAGTAACATATGAACGCTGACTGGGAACACTTAACAGAGACGCTGTATGTCATCAATACAAAAATGAACTTCGGTTATATTTCGTTATTTTGCAGAAACGTTGTAGTATTTTAAACCCAACATTTCTATGTTCTGACCCTATTGGCTGCAGCCAGCGAGGCTTTGGGGATTTTAAAATGACAGAGTTTGAGTGACATGATTATAATTTGTATACTTGGTCCTAAATTACTATTAAACTGATTGGGATGAAGTGGTGGAAGAAATACCTTTACTTAATAAGGTAAAGTATGTTTTTTCAGCAACATTTTCAAAAAGCATCAAAAGTACTAGTCAGCTACACGTTGACTTCATAGATGTAGCCCATTGGTTGGCCCCCACAAAGGGTTATGGATATACTGATATTTGTGAACTATTAGGTAATCTGAAGAGTACTGCAGCCGAGCAAAAAGTATAATATTTTTTATTGAAATGTAACAAAATATTAGGTTTCACAAAATTGTCCCGAAGTGAAGTTGAATAGATGAAATGAGCTACTCGCGACAATGCTGCTCATCTTGTTGAAGAGCTGACTGTCTGCTCACCCTGGCGAGTATAAAAACACTGTATGGATAATTAGCTGCTGCTCACTAACTGGCTGGCTGAACGTCCAATGGGTATCTTGACCGGCTGCCTGTCCGCCTGCCTGACGGATGAGGCTTAGTCTTGCTATGTGGTGATGTCATCATCACTGGGAAGCCCAACAAAAGACTGATGGGAAGAGGCTGTCAGCTTGTGTGTGCATATTGGTGTGTATGGGGTCGGGGGGGTATGAGTGTGTGATGGCTTCATCCCTGTATCAACACAGTTCTCTCTGTGGATGAGTCAGTAGTCCAAGCCTGACCATCATCCTCTCTCATCTTTCTCTATCGCGCACATATATAGACACACAGGAAATCACATCTCTCTCCCTCTCTCTCTCTCTCTCTCTCATACACACACTCACTCACACACACACACAATGCGGGCTCGGGGGTGAAGTGGCGCTTGGAGGGAGTGAACTTGGTGTCAGGGATGAGCGAGACAAGAGAGCGACAGATAGCACCTCTGTTGGAGGCACTGTGTTTTATTTCCAGCGTCTTCAAGCTGATTCTGCCGACTAGTTCTGCAGCGCGTCCAACAATGTGTTCCCCTCTAAACTATTCAAAAACTACTCTACCTTTCACAATCATATCATAGTTTTGCATTTCCCAAAGCTGATGCTCGTCTCGCACGTGGAGTAGAGAGAGCGGGAGAAGGAGAGAAGTGACAGGACGAGTGAAGCCCTTGTTAGGCGGGACACGAGGGGGAAGGGATTCAGCGTAACACCCAGCTGTCTACCTGTCTGTCTCATTCAGGGTGAAAGTGGGGTTTTCAGTGTAACACAGGGCCAATGTTCTCCTCTGTGGCGGGTAGAAGTGTGTGTGTGTGTGTGTGTGTGTGTGTGTGTGTGTGTGTGTGTGTGTGTGTGTGTGTGTGTGTGTGTGTGGACTCTCGTTGCTGGCTTGCTCTCGAGGGCGCCATGGCAAAGAGGAGAAAGGCAGTCGACCAAAATGTCTCTGTCCCGTCTCCAGTTCAGATGTCTCTGTGCAGACGAAAAGGGAGAGGGTGAGAGAAAAAGAGGCAACAACAACAACAACAACAACAACAACAACAACAAAACAGGCCCTCTCCCTACGCAATGCAAACTACCTGCACTGCACCATGTTACTCTCTTATATGACTTCTCCATCTTTTCTCTTCGTATACGTTCTATCGCTTCATCTTTTCTCTCTACTCTCTGTTGTCATCCTGCCATTGTTTGAGTTTGAGTCCTATGTTTAGGTCATTCATGCTGTTGTCCTCAAAGTTTCTCCATATTTAACCAAAGGGGTCACCACACACACACACACACACACACACACACACACACACACACACACACACACACACACACACAAACACACACTACCATTAGGTTTCTTCCAGGACGTGTGTGTCTGTTGCAGATGGGTGATCTAAACATAAAGGATGCTGAACACGTACTTCAGGTTGTGACCATGAGTGGAATATTTGTATTTGTATGTTTCTATTTGTTGCCTGAAGTACAGTTTATAAAAATGTGTATTGACTGTAATAAGATCATATTGTGCTACTAAACTGTCTTATTTAAACATATAGCAAGGAAGGTATTAAAAGTGACATACTTCTTCAGTGTTTTTCATAATTCATCACATGACATAGAATTGGATTTGCGTTCAGTTGCAGTTGTTTTGGATTTCACATCCATACAATATTTATGATGGAAGAAGCTGACTGTACTGTATATGGTGAAATATGCAGAGCTTTTTTCATGAGGCTGTGTGTGTGTGTGTGTGTGTGTGTGTGTGTGTGTGCGTGAGTGTTACATGTCAATTTGAAGTTACACATAATCCTGATTTTTCTAAACGCATCAATTCACGAGTTTGAATAAAAGTGACACCAGTTTGGTTTTAAAACAAGTTTTATTGTTTTATTGTTTATTTGTTTTTAACAAATATGTAACACATTTCAAATTGTATATAAATTATAGTTTTCTCTCCTTATCTAGACAAAAACAAGTATATCTTACAATGTAAACTCCTAACCTAACCCTATATCAAGTCTAACAGTATACTTTTAGACTTGATATGGAAAAAACAAGCTATATAATATATACATTTAATAATCTATCGCCACGTGCATGAAATAGAATAGCAATTATTAAAGGAAATGTTCATTGTTTCTTTTACGTAAACGAATCCCAGTCTGTAATGATTAATACTTCTCTTGGAATCGTAAAATAAGTAATCTAAATCACATGTAATTTCCATAATGCAGTAATTCTCATTACATTGGAGCAAAACCCAGTAAAATGGTTAAAGGCCTGAACAATGATGCAGGGGGCAATTAAAATGGCGGATAACCCACCTGACCCGCAGGCAGTTATCCCTAATGAGATAATAATAATCTCGTCAAAATATATTTAAAAAGCATTTACATCTATTTCTTTTCAAAAACTTACATCACTGTCACGCCTTTTGAATATGGATTCATCAACGCCTTTATGCAAAGCGGCATAAGTGCACAGTGTTAATCATTGGAAAGTTCATTGACTTCTTTCTGAAAGTACAAATACAATTGATGATCAAACACAATCAAATAAAGGGCAAAACATAAAAGTGGAACCACTAAATTAAATTAGAGTTTTTAAAAAAAACACATTCATGCTTCATAATTATTTATCCTGCTATAGATGAATGATTACAACCACAACAAAACGTCTTTTCTTTTTACTTTTGATTATCATGCTAAATGGTATATAGTAACCTTGAATACATTCTTGGAGAGAAAAAAAGCAAGGGGAAAAGCAGTGTAAACTGTGATTGCCTTGAACATGTGAGGGTATAAATAGACACCAGGGTTCACACGTTTACACACAAAAGACTTCACCGGGAGCGGAGGAGGGATGCAAAGTGCTCAACTCACCCAGCACCCCAGTGACGTGCTTGTGGTATTGCTCGCTTTCCTGCCGGGGGGAGATTTAATAAACGCAGAAAAACAAACACCGTGTGTGCTGTGGCGGGGTTGCTGCGGGGTGAGGATGGTGGCACACTGGACACATCCTCCTGGAGGAAGGAAGCGGCGTTGTGGAAGAGAGAAAAAAAAAGGAAAAAATATAAGGAAAAAAAGAAAAAGAAAACAGGAGCCATGGACGGGTCTCTTTAACCCCGCCGTGAACCCGTGACCTTACCTTCCGACTACTTCCCATTACCTCTGCACGACATTTAGCCCACATACCGCAGAGCGCGCACGCGCATGTGGCATTGTGCTCTCTGGGAGGGGAGCCGGGGAGCTGCGAGGGCGGCGGTGTGCTGTTCACGGAGGGGTCAGAGGGATGAACACCACCGCGTTCACAGGGCAATTATAAGGAGGCATGGACGCTGCCTGCAGTCAACATGTCTGGCGTGAAACGGGTCTTCTTTTTTCTTCTTCTCCGTTTTATCTTTTTTTGGCGGGCGGATTTAAAAACCGAAATAATTAATACAATTCACATATAATGAATAAAGGAACAAATTAGTTTTGTCTTTAGTGATTCGACATGTTAGAATAATACAACAAGCAGTCCAGGAAATGTGTATTATGATTTAAATATTGCTGTAAAAGGAAAATATCATAAGAGTAACGTCAGTATAATAATCCTCCTTATGGCATGATCAGAACTAGCCTGTATGATACAATCATTATAAGAACCGTTGAGTTTTCGTTTGGTTGATAACGGAAAGTTTCTGTAATATTCATGTGGTTCTCAAAAAGACACAATATGGTGTTTTAGACGTTTAATTCCCATTTACGATAGTGCTATAGATTAATCTCCCTGATGGTTTGAGGGACTCTCTCAATTTTTTTATTCACAATGTTTGCTTTATTTGTTCCCTTAAATGCGTTCTGTTATATATATATATATATATATATATATATATATATATATATATATATATATATATATATATATTAAATGTAAATATAAATATAAATATAGTACTTTCAGAAATGATATCAGATATATCTTCAATGTCGAAAGATACTGGGTTAACTGGGAGTCGTGGTTGCTTAAGAAGGTAAATGAAGCGGCCACAGGAGACACGATGGAGGGCAGATCCACAACTGCAGCTGCCACACATGAATGTTTGATAAGCGGGCGGGATAATGGCTCCTTAAACCAGTCACACATAAACATCTCCATCACGCTCTGACATCTGCCATCTAAAGCTAATAAATTGGAACTAAATAATGAATGGTCATTTACAATAATAAAGCTGAAATATCTCAACGTGTCATAACAGGAACACGAGTGTGAGGCTTCTTTTATTTATTTTGTAACATTACAGCATTAACATGGTGGCTCTCACTCAGTTGTCTGAGCATCACTTCGGGTCCCTTTTTTATTTTGTATTCGCGTGTGAAGGCTGGACAGGTTACATGCAGGCTCCAGTGGTTTCAGCAGTGTGTTGTGTGTGCGTGTGTGTGTGTGTGTATGAGAGAGAGAGAGAGAGAGAGAGAGAGAGAGAGAGAGGGAGAGAGCCCCATAAGAAAACATTATGGTTTCAATAGCAGGCGCGGGTGTGCGTAGTGAGCGTATCTAACTCGATACTTAAACTATACTGTAAACCATTCAGAGGCGAAATGCCCCTCAACGAGCAACAAGGACATCACATGTTCAGCTGCAGGATGAGATACACAGCTGAAATAAACGCATTTAATATACGTCCCGTTCCACAAAGACATGACAGCATTTTGGAAATGTAATTGAAGACATGTTCTCTTTGTAGTCTAACGTGCATCGAATTTTTTTCTCCCCCCAAAAAGTGTTTGAAATATTTCTGTCGTTTGGTTCTTTGCTGCATACTCTTTCTAAGACTTAAAAATCAATCATTTACACTGCTGATATCCGCAGTGACTAATGGAAGCTGCAGTCATCTGGGAGTGGGTTTCAAGGTTTTATAATATTAAATGGAGCTAACATGACAGTAATAACAACAATAATAATAATGATAACAGTGCATCATCATGAGTAGCATTTTTGCAATGTTATTATCCTCAAAACGTGTAAACTAAATGCATAATTAATTGAGCTTCCTTTTTTCTTTTCTTTTGTACAGAGCTCTGGGGTCAAACTGTGGTTGACCTTTTGCACCTTTTCTTCTCCGTTTGCACCTGCACAGCAGCCCAGAAGTCCGCTATTGATCTGGTGCGCCAAACGGAGGATGCGTGACATAAATCAGATTGGACTGGCGCTGCTCACCCGTGAATAACGAGCTCCTCAGCCGCCGCATCGCTCCGTTATTATCCTGTAAACTAATATGGAGTTACAGGACGGTTAGTTCCGGTCCTCGCCTCTGATTGGCTGCTGAGTCGAAGCCGCTGCGAATGGGTTGTAGAAAAAAAACACCTGTGAACCAACACGACACCGGAACCGATCCGTTGCCATGCAGCAACCTTCTTATTTATTGCTCTTTTGTAAAGAAAAACAATTCACCAGAAGCTTAATAAAATATCAAAAGAATTATGTTTTTTTCTTTTTTTTTATGCCATGTTATGAGAAAACAATATTAGAAACAAAACACCACTTAGAGCAGCACTTTCTCCACTAATTGCATTCGTTACAAAATCAATTAGGACTGAGTGTTCCACTTTTCAGAACATTTATTTGGGATTCGGTTCAGCCTTGTTGCCTAAAACTGCGGAGCAGCATCCCTGAAGGGGTCGGCCTGGTGACACATATTGCCCAAATTTATAAAGATTTCCAAAACGATGTTTCGATGGTTTGGGACTTCTTGGTGAATCATAATTCGTATATAAAACCATTGATAATATAACACCGAGTTCATAATGACGTTCTGGGAATTTCCAGGTGTGAGGGTGCTCGTGGTCATTTAAATTAACTTTCACAGACACCCGGGAGAACCGCGTGTTGCAGATTAAGGTGCACATCCCGTTAATATTAATATATTTCAAGTGGTGCCGAGTGAGTGAGCATAATTAGACTTAAGTATCTTCAAAGTACAGAAAATTGCATGCTACAGTGTAATAATATTAATAATCTAAATTTAAATAATAAAACAGTGTAATATAGGCATATATGACAGCATAAATTACCCCCCCAAATAATAAATATCTTTACATACAGTATTCCAACAATAATATACTGCAGTGAAACAACTGTGCAAATGATGGAGACACATGTGTGCACCTTCCTGCTCTGCTCTGTGCGGGAATTGTTCTCCTGAATCCTGAACACCGATCACTGCCGTGCAGGCCAACACCACACTCGCGCGCACACTGACCGGATATGACATGGCACACCTCTTTTACACTTCTTGCCAGTCTCAAACTTGACTCGGGGGGGTAAACGGGCAATCGAGTGGAGTAAAGTCAAAAGCTGCAGTCAAGGAGGGATGGGGAGGCGGAGGATATGGGGTGAGGGGGGGGGGGGCTGTGACGTCGGTTCTGTTCCTTGCGTGCCATGCAAACGACGCAACAAACTAAATGCGAGACAATGACAGAATCATGGGCAACACGGTGACTGTAACCTTCACACAGGAGAGGGGGAGAGAGAGAGAGAGAGAGAGAGAGAGAGAGAGAGAGAGAGAGAGGGAAGGGCACTCGATATGGATCTATAGATCACTCACACGAGTGGATTACAAAATAAAACCTCGAGGAAGGCATTTACCTGCGGAGTGAGAGAGGGGAGGTGCTGTGAGAGGAGTTAACGGATTGGGAGCTATAACACTTTGTCATTCCAGACTTTTATGTTCATACTGCAGTTCATGGTAATAATCGGATTCATGTGAAAGTATATAGTAACGGTCCTATTACAAGTAAAACTGTGCCATACATATGAAGAATAAGTAATTATCAGTAAGAATATACTCAAACTATCAAAAGTTAAAGTGCTGATTATATCATGGTCAATTTCAGTTTAAAATAATTGTATCAATTATTGGGACTATATTGGTACTTGGTATTTAAGCTCATGATTCAAGTGGGACTATTGTAATACTTTATACAACAATAAAATCGCATTACATTCTATTTGTTAAGCGTGTTGTAGTTCAATCTGAAGCAGACAAATAACTAAATATTTAAGTGGAATTAAAACGTAAAACAAGTTATCGCTTTAATTGTGTTAATAAGTATAGCAAACAATGTAAAGACTATACACTAACTGAGTGGGAAATACACTTTTCAATGGTGTCTTTATTATACGTATACAGCCTGCTGTAAGTAAAATGTATACAATATAAGCAGCTTTGCCACATTGCAAGAATACTTAACAAGCACGGCTTGCATTCAAATATATATATATATATATATATATATATATATATATATATGCTGATGTACTTTATTGATACAATAAGCGAATGTGTACAGATAGTTACGTTACACTGTATGTTTTTTCTTTCATTCCTCAAGATATACCACACACTAGCTTAAATAAGATAAGAGTGTGTTTCACTAATGTAAAGGTCAGCTATGGAGCACGTGACCAGCCCAGCTCTATGAACCCGGCTGAGAGGGACCACGTGGCCTGTCGGCCAACGCACGGTGCGGCCTACACTGTCTGCACGCTGTCTGCGGTTCATCCGACAACAGTCAGCTTTAAAGGCGATATGTCAGCCTCAGTAATTACGGCCTGTTAGCTCCCGTGACACCGGGCTCCAGGAGCATCCGCAGCTCATCTGCATCCGAGAGCTGGGGGCGCCTAATCAGCCCTGACAGTCCAAAACCGAGAGACATTCCGTCAACAGTAGTGCTGATGTAACCCCGGCCATGGTGTTGCCTCTCCAGAGTCCGTGTGCACGTTGAGGCCCACACATGCAGATGAGTGATGCACGATGATTCTCGAAGAGATTTGCGCTAACAAACCCTTGGGGGGGGGGGGAGGTTGGAAGGTGAGCATCGTATGTGAAGCTTGGGGGCAATGCATCTGATATGCGCCCATTATTCATTTCTCCGTCTCCAAATCAACTCATCTACCTGGAACAGCGCACACGCGGCCTCCTCCAGCACTGCAGCGACTAGAGGGTTAAACTGACGGCGAGAGGCGACCCGGAGAGCACAGGGGCGCATTTGACATGGAGGTATACCCGCACATGATGGGTCGCTTTTACTTTGTGTTAACATCAGGACGCTGGCTTATATGTAAATAACATCATGAAGGCAGAGAGAGAGTGCTATGGATTCAGAAGGGCCATGAGGGTGTGTCCACTCACTCATATACTGGACATAAGTTATATTAAGTAATATATCTAAGTTGGATGTTACTTTTAACTTCCGCTGAGGCCGAGACCAGACGAGCCTAATTGATTCGTAAGTGTCTCCGTGGGTTAGAGGAGTATAAGAGGGGAGTCCACTTCAGGGATCCGCCAAACTCCTCCAGTTTGTACCTGAATTGAGGGCCAGTGATGTGTTGCTGATGCGGCTCAACAAGCCACACATGGGAGCCAGACGCGGGGTGGACGGAGGGGCCCGGCGCTCCGGTGGGGATGGGGGTGATTAGAAATTAACTTGCTTCTGCAGAGCCAATAAGATGGCACGTCAAGCATCGTTCAGCCAACAATAGAAGACATATCAGGTTTGTGATTCAAACATCTCTCTCTCTCTCTCTCTCTCTCTCTCTCTCTCTCTCACTCACAAACTTCTCGTACTTTTACTTTTTGTCTTAAACATCATGGGGATCTTCAACACGTTTGACTTCTCAGACTTAAGGCCCTGTGTTAATTTATATTACGTATTATTGTTATTCCATTATTAAAGACAATGTGCGCATGCGTGGCCACCGACTAAGCGTCGGCGAGTTGAGGACGTGTGGTGTTGCCAACGTCACATTCTTGTAAAGAGGTCATATGCACCACCCACCTTCACTGAACACACACACCACACACACTCACACACGCACACACACACACACACACACACACACTGACTCACACTAGCAGGCATGTGTGCATGCATCACGGAGCCCGGACATGCAGAGAAAAAGCGACTCTCCCCGAGTGAGCGGATGAAAGGGGGAAGGGGAGGCCGTCCTGCAGCTCCTCTCTTCCAGGGGTCTCACACACAAGATCCGGGCGCACGGCTCCATTGAGTACGAGGAGGCTTTTTACATGGAGGTTCATTAGAAGTAACGAGTTGACACAAGGTACATCTTAATGTTGAGGCGCCTTTCTCTACCGGCCCGGGGAGGAGCCCTCATTAACTGTCGCTAACAACCCGTGTAAATACACTGATTGGACAGCTCCGATACAAGCTCCCAGCCCTGCCAGGAAGTCCCCCTAATGAGACCACACAATAGAAAAACAATAAAAGAAAGGAGAGGGGGTGGGCTGGAGGGGGAGAGAGAGAGAGAGGAACGAGAGAGAGGTGTTAACAACTTTAGTACAAGCTTTGCTAATAAAGTTGGGCATCATGATGACGAAATTATCACACACACACATATATTTACGGTTTCTATTTATTTCATTTCAAACGTATGCATTGTGTTGTATGTTCCATATGGACATGCGCGCCGGGGTGACCTATTGCACCTGAGCATATGCGAGTAGGCAACTGTTGACAGTTGGCACAGTAACCGACTTAATGGTGTGTCGCTTTGGGTCTTCTAATCAAGTAAATCATACGCAATAATAATACCTAATTTTAGCCTTCAAAGGGTCTGAAAAAGAAAAACAGCATTGCTTCTGCAGCAGTAGGTTATCTGAGAGCAAGAGATTATGCGCTGCAAAAAATATCACAACACATCATTCTTAATGTTATCATATTTCTTTCCCTAATGCGATGATGAAATAATGACATTCTGGCGATGGTCATTTAAAAAAAGGTACGCATTGCAATATGTTTTGCAGAACATATTAAAGCAAAACACAATATGTCTAAATAAAATTCCCATAATTAATAATACAATTACACTGATACAAAATGTTCATCTTAAAAGTGATGATACATGATCACATGTCGTAGAGGTTTAACACTTTTTCAGCCATAATTATACATTTGCCAAACTGAGTGCAACGCTATGACTTGTTAGATTGACACTTCTTACAGTGTAGACACAGCGCGGCTCGGTACACTGGCATGGCCAGCGTGGGATGGAGGGGGCTGTGCGCCCACAGTCCCGGCAGCAGCTCACATCTGCTCTGCAAACGCATCGATCTCCCCGGTGCTCCGTGAATAAAAAAATATATCGAGAAGGCTATATACAGCGAGTTTAATTGATGATCTGTTAGAAGAGTGAGGAGCACGTTACGTCTTTCAAACCCCAAATGCCCGATGAGCTTAAAACTGTATCATTTCATAAATATTCCTTACAAAAAAGGGTCCGAAAAATAAAAACGAGTCGTCGAGCATCGTGGTCGTAAAACGGGTCTGCTTAACTTACAGGAGCAGCGGCTGGATTTCCATCCCGATCTCGGAGAAATGAACCAGTGAAACGGCAGTGGACCAGTGCCACGTCCAGTCCGGAGCTCGAGTGGTGACAGTCCGCGGCGGGCTGGACTCCGCTCACATGCAGCTCTGCAGGGGACGAAGAAGAACAAGCAGGAGGGGAGGAGGGGGGGGGACCATGAGCCGAAGGAAGAAAAGATACCTTCTGATATGTGTTTGGGGAGAAAACACCAGCTTTGAATTCCGCACATAAAAAGAAGAAAAACTCAAACAAATTCTGGCATTGAATGATAATTAAATATCGTAGGGTTCAAAATGAAATGCATGCCCGCACGCGGGGATGCATTCATATCTATAGAGAGGCCACTCAGACTTAAAGTGATGAGGACAATGAAAACGGTGATTTATTTGGTTACGTACCCGTCGGTGCACTAAAGTGTCGTCTTGTATTGTGGAGATGAATCCAGGATGGAGTCTGCCCTGTGTTTGCCAGGGAGGGGTGTGTTGCCTTTTCTGGCCAGCCTCTACCAAACCGGGGTCAACGAGGGAGCAACAAATAAAACAAGACCCTTTTCTGGCGTGCCTTCTTTCTCTTTCCCTCTTATCTTTTTACAGTCAACACCCTTTTTTAATGTGTTTCTCTCATCCGGTCCCACTTCTCTCTCCCTCATTCCCGTGCATGACGTATAACATCAGCTTTGTTTATTTGCTTCCCTTATTGCAACGGGACTGATAATGAAAATTGACAATTAACTCGTGTGGTAATATTCATTTCGTGCTGCAAGAACGGTTGGAGCTCAATAAATAGTCGTCGAGACCGAAATGTTGAACAGCAACACTATTGATTTAAATAAAAGTTTTTTTGCAAAAACAAAGTTTGACGAAGTGATTTAAGATCAGAAATAACGCCACGCGGGAAGAGATGGGGCTCCTCTGTCTGCTTGACGGACACACTATCTGTGTTTTTAGAGTGCAAACGGCTGTTTGTGTTGTCGTGTCTGGAGGTTTGGGCTGTAAGTAAACGGAGAAGTCTCCATGTGCTTTCAGAGCTGTGGTCCCCCGCTGCTTGGAACATTCAGCAAGCCCTCGGATAAACACACAATTACGGCAGGTGAATAAACTTGTTTGGGGGGTGTTAATTACATGCTTAGCGTAAACAAAAGCCATGTTAAAGAATGTGAATTAGCACGGGCTCTTTCTCCCTCAATCCCCATTCAGGTTTTACATTTCACTTCTAGTCTTTTTCTAGGAGTGATTTCCGAATTGCCTGCGAGGGCTCCTCCTAAACAAGGCTCCTCCAAAACATAATGCTGGATAATACCTGCAGCCTGGGCTTGAATGGTGATCACCTAAATTGGTGAACCAGGAACACAGTCAGGTATAGGAGGCTTTGCATATTCGAAGTAGTGCTGCTAAGCCTGCACTCTCAACTGCATTTTGGAGTGTGCGTGCATGTGTGTGTGTGTGTGTGTGCGCGTGTATGTTTGTGTGTGTGAGTGAGAGAGAGAGAGAGAGAGAGAGAGAGAGAGAGAGAGGGAGGGGAAGGAGGAGGGGATATAGGCTGAGAGGTTAGTTTTAACACCAGCATGAAAATACCAGCCTTTACTTCCAGTCCACGGAACTTTCCAACGGGACCAATTCAAGTGCCACTTGGAATTAGTTCTCCTGAGGTTCGTATAGCGCATTGGCCAGGTTTAGTGCACTACCCGACCCCCTCACGTACACAACCCCAAAGGAAACGCAGGAACCAAACGCCTAACCATGCAATAGGATCATCACAGCCCTATGGATGTATGAAAGTGCCCTCTTTTGCCCCATACAGTCATGCGTAAAAGTGCGTAAAACTTGCGTAACTGTACCCTCGCACCTGCAGTCATGTCAGCTGCGGTGAAACGGTGAACACATACAGGCACTGACTGCATGCATGTCCAGCTGGTCTATACTCACTGTCCCTCCAAGCTTGAAGTCGCTGGTGTATCTGGCCAGCCCCGTGGAGAATGTGCAAATCTGAGAGAGGGAAAGAAAAGTTTTGAATTCCTGAATGATTTTGTAGAAAGGCGGCTTAGGATCATTATGTCAGCTTTATTGAGGGCGGATTAAGCGGAGTCTAGATGCTACGCCTTGTACACGGCCCTTTCACAATGTGAGCACTGTTCGTGTTAGAGTGAACTCACACTATTTTAACACCCTATAAGCCCTGTCTAAATATGAAGCCGTTTTAGCCATAAACATGAAAATCACACCGCCGTGGCTACTGCTGTAAGCCGAATCCTGTGACATGGATGTGGACATTGATCGTGTCCTAACCACTGGATCAAATGCATGAACACTGCTTTTATGTCCCCAAGAAGCTTTCATGTTGCCATTTGATTGTAATTCCAATACTATAATGTTATTAATTAGAGGGCTGGACTATCACACATACATACACACGCACACACACACACACACACACACACACACACACACACACACACACACATAAACACACGCACATACATGTGATAAACTGGTGGCATTAAAAGGGTGACGCCACTGGTAAATTGGTTGTCAAACAGACACGCCATTATCTTTGTTTAATCAACACAACGCTTCGCATCGATATTCATTTGGAAACAATAAATTGTATTGGTTGGAGAGATGGCAGCGGGCAGGGGGCCAGGGCTGCGCCCGGCGTCCCGCGGGCCAGGCCGGGGACAGCAGGAGGGGGAGCGGCGTCACACGGCAGCCTTCACCCGGACAAGCACAGAGTGACCACAGACACCAGCGAGCGCGCGTAAAGTCATGCTCAGACTGTGTCATACAATTGCGAAAATGCAATATATATTTCTAAATCATCGACAGATCCAGGGCACACAAAAAAAAACATATGGGATCATGCATAACACAATTTGATCTTTAAACAAAAATGGAAAGCGATAATATCAAAAGGAAACCCGCGGAACACCCGACCCGGTAATGCCTTCATTTCACCCGCGCAGAAATGAATGGACTGATTACAAAACAATTGATTTTTAAAAAGTATCTTCTACCGGGGAAAAAAACTACGAAAAATCGCTTCAATTCAAAACGTGTATTCCGGTGTCGCAGTTATTGGTTGTCCATTTGTCCCCCCTTTTAAAGCTCCCGGTGCCTCCCTCCCTCCCCGTCTCCGCTAAGCATCTCCAGTCTATATACCTTCTTTAGCTTTAACGAGCCTCGTTAAGATCGCAATAATATTCCACCCTCTAATTGCTCATTCCATTCAGCAGATAGGCGAGCATTGGCTTGTGCCTGATGCGCCGGTGCGGTGGGAGGGTTACTGTGGAGATCGGAGACTCTGATAACCCCCCGTGCGTGCTGCACAAGTGGTGAAAGCCTCGCGCTACGTACTGGCTAATGATTGGCACGCTTGACAGTGATTGGCAGGGCTGCCATGACAACGCTACAACGACACCAAGAAGACCAATAGAAAAGGGAAACAAAATGTTTCAATGCTACACTCAACGGCGGATTTAGGGGGGAGATATTATGAGGCTGGTGTCATTAGGCGATAGCCATTGAATCATTCAATCTTTTTTACTGGCCGTATTTTTTCGGTTTCACCTTTTTCTCGATAATTTTCTTTATCTCTCAGGTCATTTCCATGGTTTTCAGATCCCCTTTAGAGCTTTATCCCTCCCATTTCTTCCTGCCAAACTTCGCTGATCGCCCAGTGCTCCTGGCGAACAGCGCTCCCACCACCAGGTCTCCAGAAGACTTGTCCATGTTTCAGCTACCGACCCTCAACTTCTCCCCGGAGCAGGTGGCGAGCGTCTGCGAGACGCTGGAGGAGACCGGGGACATCGAGCGGCTGGGCCGTTTCCTCTGGTCGCTGCCTGTGGCTCCGGGAGCGTGCGAAGCGATCAACAAGCACGAGTCCATCCTGCGCGCCCGGGCGGTGGTGGCGTTCCACACGGGGAATTTCAGAGACCTCTACCACATCCTGGAGAACCACAAGTTCACCAAGGACTCGCACGGCAAGCTGCAGGCCATGTGGCTGGAAGCACACTACCAGGAGGCCGAGAAGCTCCGCGGTCGTCCCCTCGGACCGGTCGATAAGTACCGGGTGCGGAAGAAGTTTCCGCTGCCTCGGACCATCTGGGACGGCGAGCAGAAGACGCACTGTTTCAAAGAGAGGACACGGAGCCTGCTGAGGGAGTGGTACCTTCAGGACCCGTATCCGAACCCCAGCAAGAAAAGGGAACTGGCTCAAGCCACTGGACTCACTCCTACACAGGTCGGAAACTGGTTTAAAAATCGGAGGCAACGAGACAGAGCCGCGGCGGCTAAAAACAGGTTGGTTTTTTAACATTTATTTTATGGGTGTAGTCTTAACACAAGATTGTTTAAAAGTTTGTCTATGAAGCCTCAAAGCAACAGGGGTAAAACAGACAGATTGTGTTAATGGTGGTACGGACAGAGAGAGCGTGGAGGACGCGTCTGTGTGGCCGGGGGAGGGAGCAGGCTGCGGCGACATGTTTGTTATGAAGCGGAATCAGGAGGAACACCGTGGATTCTATTTACGCTGCTTTAAATATACAACACGGTTTTTTAAGAATACTAAATGCTTCTTTCAATATATATTGAAGAACTTCTATCAAATATTTTTAGCAAGTATTTAATTTTTTTTGGTGGTATTTTAGAACAATATAAGGAATTGTCAAAACACATTAAAACACGATTCATGTTAAAACTCTAGTTAGTTGTTCACATAACTTGAAATTATAAAATACAAATACTTTAATAACAAACTAGATTGCTGTTAAACCGATGAGAAGATTTTTGAGCAGTTTTCACATAAAACAGTTTGTTTATCTTTTACGTAAGAGGGAAATGCTGGAATAAATGATTTAATAATAAAAACGTGCTGCAACAATATATTTAAATAATAATAATTATGTATATATTGTTACATATACATAGATATTATATTGAGATGATAATAATGTAAATAGCCATATGAATGATACTATTCATTAAAAGTCGACTTGACATAATTCACAATAGCAAAAGTGAAATTGTTGTATCCATACCGTGAAATACTTCTGAAATTTTAATGTTTTGCACATTTTTTTAAATTAGTTTGTGTTTGCTAAAGCTATGTAATGGTTTATTTAAGCTGCACAGCGCATATAACATGTAACACGTACGATGGTGCATTTGTCATTTTAACATCACAAGTTACTTAGCATTGTTGGGACAGATTATCTCAAAGGATAATAGAGATATTATAGATAGTACTTGACTAAAATGATCATGCGTATCAAAACGCATTTAAAGGGCTGTATTCATAACATTAAGTGTGGTATCATTCCATTAAAATGCTGTAATTGATTAGAAAATAACTCGGAGAGAATACTAAGCCATATGAACACTATTCTAATCTTTTTGCTAAATGAAGAGATAGATTTCCAGCCTGATATTATTCCGCCGCGATGGGGTTATTATCATGAGTGGATTGGAGATAAACATTTAGGATGATTAGAGTAACCTGGATCTCAACGTCACTCATTCATACACTTCCACTTCCATCACACTGATGTCAAAGCCTCACGATACGTTACGTTTGGACCAAGACCTATATTTTATTGAACCAATAATAATAATAATAATAATAATAATAATAATAACATGGTACTCAAACTGCAGAGGCTCGGGTTCTATTTATTGTAAGATAAATACAACTGTGCAGCGCTGAAGGAGAATAACAACTTTACTGCAAATGCCGAGGAACCAGAATAAACAACACAATAGCAACAGACAGCTGTGAAGAATGCCACTAAACTTTTTTTTTAAAGACTCCAGGTTGGATTAAAATCTTAGTTTTCTGCATGACATGTACTTTAAAAGGCAGATTGGTGACTTGCGCGTTGAACATGGGAAACAAAATAACTCATTGCATTTCTTCCAACATTTGGAAGTCTAAATAGTGCTGTGTTTTGTCCTCTGAAAGCTGGCTATTTGATAAAAGCATGCATGCATGGCAGGGGCCGGCAGGGGGAAAGAAAGGCGAGTTTGAACCCCTATTTTGCAGGAGGAGGAGGAGGGGAAGGGGGACATTCTCAGGTCTAATTGCCATTTCTCTAATTTTTTCCTTCTCCCCCCCCTCCCCCTCCCCTCCTGGCTTCTTTTCTTCTCCAGGCTCCAACACCAAGCAATAGGACCGAGCGGTATGAGGTCCCTGTCAGAGGCCGGCCTCACCCCTCACAGCTCGGCAGAGTCGCCATCAACCGCGGCCAGTCCGACCACCAGCGTTTCCAGTATGGCAGAGAGAGTTGATACTGGGACGTCCATCCTGTCCGTCACATCCAGCGACTCGGAGTGCGATGTATGATACGGAGCGGGGGGGATGGAAAAACACACAAAAACAAACAAAAAGAGAAATATTTACAGGGAAAATGGACCTGAGAGGAAGAAAAAAAGACTTGTGAAATATCGCGGATGAAAAAAAGGACCGATTGATATAAATATTAAAATAAAAAGAGATAAAAGCACGTCGTTTTTTTATTATTATTTTTTATTAAAAAGCGCTTTCAAAGGACCCACGCCTCCCCCTCCTCTTCATACCCCCACGCCACCACCACCGCCACCACCACCACCACCACTAGACTTGCATGATGTCTTTTTATTTTTTGTTTTGTTATCAGGGAGAATAACCTGATGCAAGATTTTCCATCAGGAACATCGATCAGAGGGAATAAAATCAGATAGTCTTGGTGTCTTCGTCGCTTTTTTGGGGGTCCTCATCTCCGTTTTAAGTCCTAATGATGATGATGATGATGATGATGATGATGATGATGATGATGATGATGATGATGATGATGATGATGATGATGATGATGATGATGATGATGACGGCGGAACAGCCGCCATGCAGACGAGATGCAATCCTGTTTTTACTTTTGTTCATCAGACAATCATTTTAAGTCGTAAGCACCTTTTTAAATACACTCCTGTCACTGCCTGTGTGGGGTACATGGTCAAAAAAATGTCGAACGGAACCGTTTATGACTGTATGAGATTTTTATTTTCCAAATTTTATATTGAATTATGTATATCTCAAATAATGCGATCATTCTCCCGGTCTGTAATATACGTGTAGAAATATGCTTGTACATAATTAATGCTCTCTCCCGTCTCATCCTCTTTTCTATCCCTTCCTCACTTTTCTTGACTTGGTGTTCCAACATAAAATATTTGTCAAAACTTACAACTGAAGTGCTCTAGGCGTTTTTGTTGATTTTTGGCTGTGTTTTGGGGAGGGGGGGAGGAGGGAGGGGAGGGTTGATAATGAGATATGTTACCGGTCACATTTATGCAAAGAGAAAAAAAAGATAATGAAAAGTGGAATTGCTTGTTATTACTACATTGATTCAAGTCTGCGGTCCCCCCCCCCTCCACCCCACAACCCCCCCTCTCTGCCGCCCCAGGGTCGCTCAAAGCGCTTATTTACATTAGCCTATTCAATGTTTCTTTCTTGCGTGGTTATTATGTTAATGTACCATACATTTCTAAATCAAATACAGTATTCAATTTGCTATACCTCTATGCATGATGTCTGTCTCTCCATCCGATCACGGATAAGGGCATTGATAAGTGGCTAAACACATGTTCATATTGGGTCATTATTGGATTGTGGAAGCATTAATGCGTGGCTTGGCTTACGCGTCCCCGGACCGGGCTGTGCACTCAGCGGGCTGAACTCTCCTAAAGGGAGTTTGGTGTTTTTTTAAAAAAAAAATCCGGAAAAGAGTAACTATATTCATCATATTGGTGTAAACTGTTTGGTCTTTTACGGTGACGGAACGCTGCATTAAAATGTTTTAGATTTTATTTTCCAGAAGTCATACTTTACCCCTTTTCCTATATTTATCATTACACACACCCTGTTTCCAACCCATGTGATGCAGGTAATATATCTATCTATATATTTATATCTATACGGCTGCCTCCGTATAGTCGACTGCACACATTCTGGCAAACGTCAACGTCATGCAGCACTTAAAAATGTGAGTGCTATTTCCCCTTTTGTTTACCGTTGCTAGTGAATACAGAAATTAAGTAAACGCGCCATTAAATGGGCTAATCACGATGGGACTCCTCCCCTGTCCCAATCTCCCATTGTGGCCCTCTGAAAAGAGCTTTTCTTCCTCGGACGAGAACCATTTCCCCCCTCCAAAAAAAAAGGAGGAAAAAAAGGCTTTCTCTCCTGCAGTCCCTTTCCATCTAAATCCCCAAACCAATTATGCTGCAGACTAGGGCGCATTCGCTATAGGACACTGTTGCAGGAGCTATATAGTTTTTTGGGGTTGGATGGATAGAAACACTGAGTCGAAGATTCCTGCTTTCTAGAACCAGCGCGGAGGATTTCCTCACGTGAATAACGCCGCTGAATTAACTGCAGCCAGCTCTGAGCGTGTGTGTGTGTGTGTGTGTGTGTGTGTGTGTGTGTGTGTGTGTGTGTGTGTGTGTGTGTGCGTGTGTGCGTGTGTTTAGTCGGACACGGGCTGTTGTTTGGCTCAGGGAGTTTGAGGACAGTAACAAGCTGCAGTGTGATGATAATAACTGAAACTTGAACGTCTCCAAACCAATGTAACGCAAGTGCGGTGCAATATGTCAGGATGTTTACATGTTTTTCTTTTACAGGATGTGAGGCAATTCTCTCTGAAAAGCTTGAATATTTGGCGGTGTGTGCGTGTGAATAAATGCGCATCAACAGAGGCTAAAAGAGGATATTTTTTAACATTCAGACCATGAAAACAATTGTCACATACAAATCTGACTGATTTGTAAATATAATGGCTACAAGTTATTAACAAAGCAGGCAACAGGCACGGCTGTCTAAAAAAACTTAAACTAAAAACAACAACCTTAAGTTGAATCATAGCTCATAAAAAAAATTGTTGAAAATAAATGTTTTTGTTGTTGTAAAGTGAAATCCACTCGGCATATTTGGAGATCCAGCTTAACGAAAGTTATAAATAGTGTAGATACTTTCTGTATTATGTTGTTCTCCTCCATAATGTGATCAGTCTCCCCTGGATGAGATGAGCGCATAAGCTATCTGCATGCATACTCTCCCTCAGACGGATAGCAATCAAAACACCAAAAACAAGTGTGTCAAAAGCCTCAGCCCCGCGACTCAATGGGCCTGTGATCCTGAAATAACCGAGGTGCACACAAACGCAACGCTCAGCTCCCCGCCTGGTTGAAACAAACCGCCGCACTCATTGGCAGTCGATTGCAAATGAGGTAAATCTGTATCATATTTTAAACCCTTCCGGATCTTAAATCGCCTGCCGGAGACAGATAGGCCGTATCAAGAGCACCGAGGGGCCACGGCCCCGCCGCAGCACCAGACCCTTATCACACACACACACACACACACACACACACACACCCCCACACACACACCCCACCTCTCCATTTATACGCACTCCACAAGTTTTATTGGCAGCGACAAGTCCCGGCTATGATTGAGATTAAATTAATCGTAAACTGAAGAGCATTTTTTATCAGCAAAGGAGGACACGAGGATTAGAGCTCTATCTGAGAGATGGAGCCCCAGATAGGAGCCTCATGAATACAAAACAACCCATGAATGGGCTTCATTTGCGCGACGTAATATACGTGCATTACCCCAAGGCTGTGGAAACTTAGCGTAAACATGCCGATATGAACTTACATTACTAGTTGAGAGAAGAACACAATACGTGTTGGTTTGAAAATAATGTGTAAAGAAAAAAGATTGAAACTTTTGCAGTCACCTTCACCCCGTTATAGTCTTTTCACATGCATATTCATATTCACAGTGGATTTCCACAAATGCACCAACAGACTATATGTGTTATAAATATATGAAATGAATTAAACACGATATGGATATGACACTAGATACACATTAATGTCAATATTGCATAATTATCGGAGTGTTTTTTCGAGTCGGGCTTGTTTAAACCATGTAAATGAGACTCACAGGAGGCCAGGCTGGAAACGTCTGAGCCGCAGTGGCAGCAGTGGAAGTGAGTGTGAGTCTATCTGTTGCAGGCTGGGGGTCATTAACAGAGCTCTTGTTCGTGATCTGTCAACTCAAATATGGATCACAAGACAAAGGAACTTAGCGAGGAGTAATCTCTGTGTGTGATACTTTCATGAGAGTAAACGAGAATGTGAGACAAGTGCGGCAACAATGGAGGCTCGCATGTTTTTCTTTTTTCTTTCTCTTTTGGCGCTTCCTGAAGTTGTGGCATGAATCTGTGCTATAGTGCGTCTGTCAAAAACGGTTTGCATGAGCCTCAACCACATAAAGACGATCAGATTTGAGAATTTAAATAATACCTTTTTAAAAAAAAAATCTTTATGAATTCCAGATTTGAAGTCAAAATGATTTAAAGTTTAAGGGGAGATAATCACACTTCTGAAAATTACCCCCCCCAAAAAGTGTTGTTTTGTTTGGATCTAGGACTTTTTGCACCGCATGTGATCCGATTAGAGGTCACAGTTTACCTTCCTTTTCAACATCTTGTTTACCGAAGTTAATGCAATGTCAGTTGCAACCAGAGGAAGGGGGAGCGAGGGGGGGGGGGGGGGGTATTAAGCCGGCCGGAGTGTCTGACGGTGAGAAATACTTGCCCTGCCCTGTTTTTTTTCCTCGGATTTCACCGGTTAACTGAACACAACTTTCCCATTGGTGTGTATTCATGCAGCACCCAAAGAGCACCGCTGCTTAGAGCCCCAGCAGGAATGAGCAGGGCCTTAGGACCAAACGTTGTTCTCTCTCTCTCTCTCTCTCTCTCTCTCTCTCTCTCTCTCTCTCTCTCTCTCTCTCTCTCTCTCTCTCTCTCTCTCTCCCTTCTGCAATAGGTATAAGACGCGCGAGCTGCAGCATTCCTCCTATAACAGAGTGGTCATTTATACTAAGTTATGGGACCATGACCTGTCATGCACAGTCATTGTTCTCCTTCATGGTTGTTTTAGTGAAATATTAGCAGCAATTAAGGCACGATTTAAAAGGTTCAAAACAACCTAGTCTGCATTCATTTACACCTCATATTCGCACCCAACCATCACCCCTGAATCACAATTTTAACTGCAACACATTTTTTGAGGAATTTCAGTATATAATTGCAGCCTCGAACGTGATTTAAAAAAAATTGCCATCCAACTCAATAAACTCAACTGGAACGGGATGTTAATAAGCTAATGGGGATGTGTGGACGGGGTTGGGACAGCAGTTGCACAATTTGGCGTGGTTGCCAACAGGTAAACGTCGTGAGACGTGTGACATTTAGACGTGTCCTATAATTTCGATTATGTGTGTCCGTGTCCGATGCGCGCGCATTGTGCGCGTCCAATGCCGGGCGCCATGCACCTGCTGCTTGTTGTCAACTGATCAACCCCCCTCCCAACCCCATCACTTAGACTGTCTTTCCCCCTCACTATTTATCACACGCACGCACGGACACGCACACACACATACACACACACACACACACACACACACGCACACACACTCACACGCACACACTAAGGGCAGCGTTGGACATGTTCTTCTATTAAATTGTAATTTGGAGGTCTCACAAGGCAGGAGGCAAAGATAAAGCAAGATCAGCGGTGTATGGCTTTCATTAAATGTGGGCTACCGTCCAGACAGATGGGATCATACCCTCTTTCTCTTTCATAGTCAGATTGGGAGGTGTGTGTGTGTGTGTGTGTGTGTGTGTGTGTGTGTGTGTGTGTGTGTGTGTGTGTGTGTATGTACGGTGGGGGGTGTCAAGAAATACTTCAGTCTAATGCTTATTAGTGTGGACTGCCATTGCACAAGCCTCATCTTTTTAAAACAAGCATAACATGAAAGCAACCCAACTCTGGCTTACTCAAGCGAACATGCCCCCCCCCCCACACACACACACACCTCTCTCTCTTGCGCGCGCACACACGTGCACGTGTATAGCCTCACACGGACAGCACATATGGAGGTTATGTGTGTGTGTTTGTGTGTGTGCATGTCTGTGTGTGTGTGTGTGTGTGTGTGTGTGTGTGTGTGTTGGGGTGGGGGCGCTTGGTGCAGGCTGTGATCTCTCGCCTTGTGCACACCGAGTGGACAGAGGGCTGAGCAGCTTAAATAGAGCCCCAGCACCTGTGTTTTCTACCGCCGTTCTCAGGCCTCCTTAGTATGGCACGGCACTGCACAGCACAGCCCTGATGCATGCACTGAGAACCGCGCCGCGGACACGCAGACGTTACACACACACACACACACACACACACACACACACACACACACACACACACACACACACACACACACACACACACACACACACACACACACACACACACACACCATGTGCCAGAAATAAACTCCTTCGCTTTTATCCTCAGAATTAAGCCACAATGAATAATTACAATGCTTCACCCCCCCCCCCGCACTATGTTGTGTGTTTTACAGGCTGCACCCCCTTTTCCCACCCATGTTTTTTGTTGAAGATTATAATTAACCAACTTAAATAGCTTTATCAATCGACTTGAACATGGTTTAAAAAACACAATGATGAATTATATCTTGGAAGTTGTTTAAAAGGGAGTATAAAATATGTATTCTGGCTACTAAACCGGCCTCCATCCTTTTTCGGACTTCGTGTGTTTTGGTGACACCCCCCCCCCCCCCCTCCGCTCCCCCTTTTCCTCCCATGAATTGGTGATTGTTCCCTGCATTGGTGCTGGAGGCTATTGTCTGTCACCTGGAGCTGCTGTCTGCTCTGGTGCTGAAAGCACCGGATGAACCTGGACACGGACACCCGGTTCCGCTGTGCACGCGCACACCTCACACGCACGCACACACACACGCACACACAGAAACATCAGTGGGCATAATGACAGCAGAGGCCTTTGGCATTGACTTCATCTTTAACGATAAATACATGAATGGATGATATTGCCTCCGTTATTGTCTCTCTCCCTAACAACGACTGCCTTGACATTCTTATATAACGTATATTAAAGTTATTTTTATATACACAGACCACTTTAAACTGGTGTGATGTTCTGGATATTGCTTAGAAAAATCAGCATCGTATCATTTGACCAAAGAAGGACATTTATTGGAGCCTATATGTAAAATGAAATTGCAAGCCAATTAAAAATTCTCTGCGCAAATCATATCATTAATATAGCCTCATATGCATTGCAGCCACACTTTTAAAATATGCATTGCACCATATCGGTATGGCTTTATGTTATTGGCCTAATATTTGATACTCCGTAAAATAAATACAAAATCGGCTTTCGTAAAGCCTGCGCATGGACACGCCTCCTTTTTGTGCCAGTGCACTTAACAAAAGCTCGGGGATTGACTGATGCCTGGATGCCCTTATCAATTTAACCTTCATTTACAAAGCTATAGGATGGATTACCCGGGATGCCAAGCTCAACCGCCAAACGTCCGGACCAGAGGGAAGTCCGCCGTGAGGGGGCAGAGCGGCCACAGTGAGGCTGAGCGGACCACCGCGCCACGTGCTCCTCCACTGCCATCTACAGGATTCTGCTGGAAGAGGCGTGACCCCAAAACATCTTTCCAAACTCATTTCAAGGGCCTCCGAAAAAGAGGCATCAAAGATCTACACTGAACCTGGAAAAAAAGTAGGCTACATGTATACTTATTTTGTTCACAATGTCTTTCTATAGCTGCTGCATTACATTAAATGGGAAGAATAGATGTTTAATGCATTACTTAACATTTGCCCTAAATGTCAGGCTGACATATTTGCCTTTGAGTAATGGCAGCTCGACACGAGTCGGTGCTGATGGAGACGGCGGTACAGTAAGTGGTTTTACAAGCGACGGCGCTATGTTCCCCGGCAGAGAGGCAGGACCGGTGCTTCAGCGGGGACTTCATGGTGCGTCCTCCTCGCGTTTTAGTTGATGTCAATGTGAGCACGAACATCCATCTACAGGGACAGCCGCGGACCGCTGAAGTCCCGCTGCCCACACACACACACACACACACTCACACACCGTATAGGCACATCGTACAGGGCCCGTTCATTAAAGTTGCATGGCTTGAAAGTCAAATGATGTTGGAACACTGAACCGGCCTTTCCATTTAGTTCTAGATCAAGGATTCAGACGCCGGAGAGTGTAATGGAACCCCCGATCCCTGGTTAATTTTTCAAAACTGATACCCAGAGTTTCACTAAGGCCGCCAAGGAGCCAAGCGACTGACTGCTGTGTGTGTGTGTGTGTGTGTGTGAGGGAGATGGTGGGCCTGTGGGTGAGGATGGGAGGCGTAATGGTGTCCGCTGGAGCGCGGCCTTTTAGAGTTTAACTCCCCTATTATGGAGACGGGCAGGGGGAGGAAGAGGACAGAGAGCAGGCCACAGAGAAGGTTTCACTGTAAATGGACAGTAAAACGCCCGAGGCGACTACGAGCTGAAGCTCCACCATCACACGAGAGGTATACGTCGCATGTTACACGCCATAAGGAATATCCTTTTCATTTCACTCATATGTCCTAAAACGGTTTCAGCCTGATTTACGGTCGAGTGTGTACAAGCAAACTTTATCTGGGGTCACTGGAGTCGGTTCCCAGTTCCTCCAGCTCAGTGGGGAGATGGAGATCCGTCCAACGTTCACAGGCTTACTAGCCAACAGAGCCTGGAGGTAAAACATGCACTTTGTGGCGGAAGTTATCCTCGGATTCCTTTTAAAAGCCGGCGCTGTAAAGGGCCCATAGA
This sequence comes from Liparis tanakae, assembly GCA_036178185.1. Classification (NCBI taxonomy): domain Eukaryota; kingdom Metazoa; phylum Chordata; class Actinopteri; order Perciformes; family Liparidae; genus Liparis; species Liparis tanakae. Next base: position 3,976,636 of record CM070100.1, on the reverse strand, counting down.
ATGTGAAGGAGCCGGATGAATAAATACATGTCAACAAAGGCTAAACAAAAACGTTGCACTCCGTAGTAACATATACAGAACGTAGTAAAGCCCCATTATGTAGTGTTTCCCTTGTAGCGCCCCCTTCAGGTATTTAACGTGTACTTCAGTGTGGTAAATACCCAGTTACGATAGATCAGGTGTCTGAACCTCTGGCTCTGAGCCATATGTGGCTCTTCAGGTGACGCATATGGCTCTTTTGAGTTTGAGTTAAATAATAATCTCCTCCGCCCCCTGTAACTTTCTCTCTCCTCCAGATGACAGCAGCAGTAATGTCAGGTCCCTTTCTTAAAGACGTCTTTGTTCTTTTATTAAACTAAACGTCTGTTATTGATCATCTCCACAGCAGCATGTCTCTCTGTCTCTACGTTGTGGGGCTTTAAGACCGTATGAGAAGTTAAAATGTATAGCCTCCCCATGTGGAATGTTTCATTGTCTCCGCCCCTTTTCACACGTGAAGCTCTTCTACATCCATCTGAAAGGTTTTGCTTGTCGGAGCTGCTCTCCGATGGAGATTAATCATCCAGAAAAAAAAGAGGAGAATGTTTAATGACCTCAAATTCCCGCTTGGTAATTCACTGTCTATGAGCGCATGTGTGATGCGCCTTGCTGGTTAATAACCGACTCAGGGCTCTGGAGGCCCTCAGCTGAGGCGTGCGGTTTTGTCCGACCACCGTTTCTATTTTTAATCGGTTCCTGTACACGAGTTGGTCGTGGAGTATCTTCAAAGCGGCGCTTTAAAAACAGCCACTGTCCCGAGGTGGCCTCTCCAAGGCGTGCATTATTGAAGCAGGCAGCGGCCTCGTGCTCCGCACTCACTCAGTCCAGTTCAGCAAGCCGCTGCCCGAGTGGTTCAGAGCCCAGAGACCAGGACGGAGGACTGTGCAGGTGGACGGAGGAGCAGAGGTCACAGGTCAGGACGTCACATTTCCTTCACACGTACCGGAAGTTCGGGCCTCGACGTTCAGCTGGGGAATCCTGTAGAGTTTACACATCACACGGCAGAGAAAGTTACAGCAGTATCGAAATGATTCTTTCATTTGAGAAAGATACACCGACTGATTATGGATCTAATTCTCTTTTCTTCAGGGGATAGACTGTATCATTTAATAATTTAGGTTTTAATAATATGGTCTTGACAATCCAACATCACATCTTTGGCTCTTTGGCAGTATCTCCTTTGGCTTCTGCAGTGCATGCACACACACACACACACACACACACACACACACACACACACACACACACACACACACACACACACAGGGCAAAGGGAGAGGTTGAGAGCCGGGTAAATGGTCAATTGGCTTAACTCAGTGGTGTCTGTTCTCGGTGTGACGATGTCAGTGGGCGATGTGCAAATGTGCACTCTTTTGATTTCCCCGATGTAATCCTCTCTAGAATACTGGTGGCCCATAAAGCCCCAGGGAGCATAGATGAGAGGGGCGGCAGATAGTGTTTGTTCTGGGATTAAGATATGACTTCCTAGTTTATTCATTTGAATGTCACACTTGGGCAGAGTGTAAACACTGTATCTATATCTATATATATATATCTATATCTATATATGTATATGTATATATATATATATATATATATATATATATATATATATATATATATATATATATATCCATATCTATATCTATATAGATATAGATACAATGTTTACACTCTGTATGAGTGTGACATTCAAATATATATATATATATATATATATATATATGTGTGTGTGTGTGCTATGCATTCACAGATAGTGTTTGTTCTGGGATTAAGATATGACTTCCTAGTTTATTCATTTGAATGTCACACCCGTGCAGAGTGTAAACACTGTATCTATCTATATATATATATATATATATATATATATATATTTTTTTTTTTATATATTTTTTTTATATATATATATATATTTATATATATAGATGTATTTCTATCTATCTATATATATATCTATATCTATTTATATATAGATGTATTTCTATCTATCTATATATCTATATCTATTTATATATAGATGTATTTCTATCTATCCATATCTACTGTATATCCATATCTATATCTATATATATAGATATAGATATAGATACAGTGGTACACTCTGCATGAGAGTGACATTCAAATATATATATATATATATATATATATATATATATATATATATATATATATATACATGTGTTTGTGTGTGTGAATTCATAGCACACACACACACACACACACACACACACACACACACAGGACCATACCTTGTGCTCATTCTGTCTTCTGAGTGTGTGCTTGTGGAGCGTGCAGCCGTCTCATAATGTTACACTGCCCTCTAGTGAGCTATAACCACTCATAGTGCCATGTCGTCGCCTCTGCACCTGAACTCTGCAATGGCAATACATTTAATCCAATCCAATATTTACGGAGACAATTTTATTTTTTTGCTAACTTTGACCACACAGAAATCACTACTTACATTTCTTTGACCTCATTCATGACATTACTAAAGAAGGATAGTTTTGCACTGAGGATAACTTTCACTCTGATGCATCATGTTTCTTTAAAGTTTCAATGTATAGTCTAACCTCATATGATTCTACTTTTTTTTTTTTTTTGTGACGCTGCAGCCACATTCAAAATGTATCAAAACATGTTTTTTTTAGTGGGGGTCATCATGATTGCCATTGGCCACATTAGTCTGTCACGGGACAACTTAAACCCAGACACTGACTTTAAATGTGAGCGTGGCATTTTCAAGAGTTGCCAATCTCGGCTCGTATTTAATCATCATCATCTCCATCATCCCAGTAGTTCTCTCACAATAACACCACTGTCCCCACATCAGCTTCTAAAGGTAAATCAAACCGTTGACATACACGTGCAGATACATAAACACATCCCCACAATGTGTTCTCTGGTCTTTTGTGTCAGTAAATGATGACGGAGCAAATTATTTGCCACATCTTGGCCACTGTGAATATTTTCCAACACAATTAAATACTCTCTATAAGTGTAAATGCTCTCTGAATTAACGGAGGCCCGGGAATTATTCCCACCCTTATTATGCTACCACGAGTCTGGCAATGATTGAGAGACATGTTGCTACTCTCACCACAGGGGGTCATCATCAGTCTTAATTCATGAAACGAGGGAATGGAAGTGAACAAGAAGAGAGCGACAGAACGCGTTTCACGGGGAAACGACTCCTCGTTCCACTCTAGAGAACACACATTACATTACATCACATGTCATTTAGCAGACGCTTTTATCCAAAGCGACTTGCAATAAGTGAATTTCAACCTAGAGTACAAACTAAGAAGAATAACAATACAGAAAGTAACATTTCCTCAACATAGTCAAACTACAAAAGTACTACAATAAGAGATATTTAAGAGCCACTGAAGTGCTAATCTGTGTTTTAATCCATACAGTTACATACGTGTGCGTGTGTGTGTGTGTGTGTCAAGTCAAGTGTACAACACATTAAACATTGTGTACACATGGCTTTAAGGTCACTTACACATCCCCCCCCTCTCTCTCTCGCTCTCTCTCTCTCTCTCTCTCTCTCTCTCTCTCTCTCTCTCTTCAAACCCACCTCTCATTGTGCGTCGTGAAATTATACCCGTGGCATGTTTTTCTTCATTTCTCACTATATACTGCAAAATTGCTCTGGCTGAAAACCCAGGAGGGTTTGAAGTGCAACGGAGGAGCTAATCAAGCAGCACGTGAACGGCAACAAAGCAAAAGAGACTTCAAGCAGCTGCTGCTGCTGCTGCTGCTGCTGCGAGGGGAAAACAAATAACACGAGGAGGAGGAGGAGGAGGAGGAGGAGGCCGCAGCTTGGAAACCAGTCGAGTGTACACGCTGTGATGGGATGGAGATGAGAACAGTCCGGACACTTTGTGAGGCGTTCAGGACTGTCGTACTGATAATGTGTCCACCAGTAATATTGTATCTGCAGTCAGAAGAGGATCCGTCTTCATCAACTTGTCGTTTATCATCACAGGACTATAGTAAACGTTCAGTTAATAAAACAACATCAGCACGAGTTTGTGTGAGTAAGCTATTCTCTGTTGTCTCTGACACACATTAAGTGTTAAAGTAGATTTACAGACTGCACTTGATGTAACTAACTGAAAATACTAAACAAATATTTTTGTAAGCTCTACTTTCTGATCTGGAGCCACTAAGAACACAACACCTTCATATACACTTGATGCATGCAGGCTAATAGTATGTATAACATGACACATATTGCATCTTAGCTGTACTGATAGTTTGGTGTTGATCGTTCACACTCTCTATACTTACATCCATTTATTTTAGTGAGTGTTGCATAATCCTGTCCTGTCAAAGAAGGGTGCTACCAAGAAAGACAAATGTAAAACGATTATAATATACGACATTGGTTAGAACAACACCATATAACTTCCAGCCCACACCAGGTTTAAACAGAGAGATAAGTGGAGATAATTAGACCTATTAACTTGTTTGCCGAGTACATCCAACCTTTATTTAAACAGGGCAGCCCAATTCGACGTGTTACCTTTCTTTTGAACGACTGCCATGTGCACACAGGACAATATAAGCAGAAGGCTTGGTAAACTAATTAACTTGTTTCTCTAATTAGCTCCACTTATCTCTCTGTATAAACCTGACACCGGCGCGTAGGTGTTAACCCATATAATTTTTTTATTTATTATACATCCAACTTTGTCGACAGCAATTTTTGCTTTTTGCTTCTTAATGTTGTGTGTTGTTGTGTGTCTGGTTGCGGTTCGACACACATGTAGTTACACTCTCTGACCACCAGGCGGAAGCAGCGTGCAGATCAACCCGGGGTTTAAGCCCCAGACTCGGCTCAGAACTCCGCTGCTTTCCCCCTAAATCATGGAGGAAACAGTCACCTTTCATCACGTCTGTTCTGAGGTTTTGTTACTCTTCAAACTAATGTACACAGTGCTAAGTGGAAGGAAACCTCTATGTGTGTGTGTGTGTGTGTGTGTGTGTGTGTGTGTGTGTGTGTGTGTGTGTGTGTGTGTGTGTGAGTGTGAGTGGGGTTTCAGGTCTCAGGTCACTGTGTTTTGGTGCCTCATACACGTGTGTGTTCATAAAGTATGACGCCTTCATTCACATTCAGCTCCTCATCCCTCTCCTCCATTTACAGATTAGTGAATACTCTGACAGGTGACAAGGGGCGAGGGCATCGTCATGGTAACGCCGCTGCTGCTCAACCTCCTGTGAGAGTTTTAAACAGGATCTACACGTGACGGGGACCGTATGGACTGCTATGCAATTCACACACACACACACACACACATACACACACACACACACACACACACACTTTGTCTTATAGAGCTTAGAAACAGTAAATCCACTTCCATTCTTCTTACACGCACACTCATACCACACTCACATGCACACACACACAAACACACTCACACTCTCACACACAAAGACACACACACTCATACCACACTCACATGCACACACACACAAACACACTCACACTCACACACAAAGACACACACACTCATACCACACTCACATGCACACACACACACACAAACAAACACACTCACACTCTCAAACACAAAGACACACACACACACACACACTCATACCACACTCACATGCACACACACTCACACTTTCACACACAAAGACACACTCACACAGACCCGCAGCCACATGTACACAGGCCTACACACACACACACACACACACAGTCTCACAGACACCCACGCTCACACTCTCACACTCACACTCACACACACCTACACACCTACACACACACACACACACACACAGAAACACTTTCACACACGTATACACACACACACCTACACTCTCACACACACACACTCTCACAGACACACACACCCACACTCTCTCACACACACAAACACACACAAACACACACACACACACACACACTCACAGACACCCACGCTCACACTCTCACACTCACACATACACACATACTGTACTCTCTCTCTCTTTCTCTCTATCTCTCTCTCACACACACATACTGTACTCTTTCTTTCTTCCTCTCTCTCTCTCTCTCTCTCTCTCTCTCTATCTCTCTCTCACACACACACACACACACACACACACACACACACACACACACACACACACACACACTGTGCATGTGCTGAGTCAACGGTCTGGCAGGTTGAACCCGTTGGTGTGTTTAGCTGGAAACAGATGAACCTGAACTGTACACACTCCAACAGACGGCCCAGTGTGCACATCAACAACAATACTCATTGATCAGGGGAGAAGTTCCCTTCAACGGATCCAGACTGGAAGAAGACGGCGGCGGAGCAGGATGTGACTCACTTGCGTAACCTTTAATTACTTCAAGCTACAAATATTTAAAAATCATTAGTTCCCACGCATGAGGTAATATGTGAAACACATTTTCAACATACCAAGGACGATCTTAGAGGATAAAGTGAGGCAAGAATTAATGGCAAATTATTTAGTGATTACTCTAAGATGCATGCTGTTTTTATGTTAAAAAAGCACAGTTGTGTACAAATTATAAAGGCCAGTTCCAACATTGCACACACACACATATGTAATATATATATATATATATATATATATATATATATATATATATATATATATATATATATATATATATAAATATAAATATATATATATATATATATATAAATATATATATATATATATATATATATATATATAATATATATATATATATATATATATATATATATATATATATATATATATATATGTATATATATATGTAACTAATAACTGCGATATAAGATGTTGGAATGAAAAACCTGAAAAATGTTTTAATTGAAATTGCTTTTTTACTTATTTATTTATCTTTTCATTTGTCATAAATTGGGCAACAAAGCTTCTCACTGATGATTCTGAATTCATTGTAAGCCAAACGTGACGTCTGGTGATGACTCAGCTTTTCTCAGGATGTAAACAAGGAAGAAACAGCTGATAAGCGACAGAAACCTAACAAGTACACTTTTAATGCTGTACGATTAGTTTTATTCATGACCATCAACAGTTTAAATCTAGCTATACGTGCTCATATGACACATCTGGAACCTTTTAATAATCTCTACTGCTCTTAAAAGCAAAATATATAAAATCTAAAAAAGCCTAAACTTAGGACATTTTAGTGATCATATGCATTATGATAATATTTAAAACCACACTCTATTAGTAGAGGTAGAGTCCCATCATCACCAGAGGAGCTTTAACTAATGTACATACATATGCATTAGTATGCATGCTTAGTATTTGACAATATACATACAACATATTTAAATGACTTACTGTATATGATTCAGTGTTTTTGCTCTGAGCGTGTTGCTTTGCCTCATATGTTGGACGCTGACCGTTTGACACATTTCAGGACTCATATTTAAAAACTGTATTCATACCACAGATCACTGTCTTGATAACCTTTAATAAATTAAACTGAATCAACATCTTTAGGTTATTGTAATATCAGATGACCAGCAAGAATAAAAAGGGGGACTAAACTGATGAATGGACTCGTTTTCTGCTAGTTGATATAACATCAAGTAAAAAAAGCTTTAGGCCGAACGTTAAATACAGCCCGCTATGAAAACGGCCTGCATGATTTAACCTGCCCTTTGGTGTTCTCGGTGAACACCCAGTGAAAGCGTAAAGAATGGTGTCGTTAATCTTTACGCTGGACAGATTTAATGGAACGGTGTCAAGTGACAATAGCTGGAAAAACCATCTGAGTGGACCTAATGCGATCAGAGCAGCCGCTGTCTGTCTGTCTCCCATCGAGGAATTTACAGTAAGGGGGAAAGCCCAGGTGAGCCCTTCTTAACCCCCCCCCACACACACACACACACACACATACACACACACACACACACACACACACACACACCATCCTTCATCTTTACCTTTTTCGTCACAGCACATGCTCAAACAAAGACACCCTCTGAAGAAATGTATATAAGTTATACATTTCACTTGAAGTCCAGCATTGATAAGCAGTATAACATAGTAATATGTGGCTTATAACATAGTACTATGTCGATGTGTGAGTAAGATACTTAACACTTAACATGTAAAGTGTTTTGGAGTACCTTAAAAAGCCCTATATAAATAAAAATGGATTATATAGTTGTAAGAAGATACACATGTTAGTTAATGTATTCGTCAACAACTCCAACTCCCTGTGATTGGTGTGTAAACAGATAAAGAATGAAAATAGAACAGTGTATACATTATATACAAGATGTCTTCATGGAATAATTTGAAAATGCTTGTAAATACTGTACATTCATATACAATTCAAATGTCCCTGGTGGTCTATGGTGTGCATGTCGACGCCCATGCACTCATACGTGTGTGTACATGCGTACAAATGGCTTGTTGTGCCGTTTCAAATGAAGGAGCTCAGGAGGTTCGACGTTTGACGTGACGTGTTTCTGCCGGCCTCCGGAGACGGCTGCAGCCGTGGAAGCCAGGACGCGGTCTGCCGGAACGACCTTTCACCGGAGCAGAGGGCACCCGCGGTGTGCTTATGTATTTGTGAGAGTGTGTGTTTTGTAACAGAACGCGTCCAGCACACAGGGAGTGCATTAATGCTCGTACTCCCATGGCTATATCTCTCTTTCTCTCTCTTTTTTGACCGTAACTCTACACCGTGCACCCCCAACCCCGGCCTCCTCCTCCTCCTCCTCCTCCTCCTCACTCCACCCCCACTGTGTTATCCTGTTTTATGGGACACACCTGATACACTTAAAATGTATAATGGCAGGGGGTGAAATCAATGTGGTCGTCAACCTCAGTGTGTCGTAAAAATTACAATTAAATAGAAACAAAAATGAAGAGATTAAATTGTTTCTGGAAAAATGCATTGTAAGCACTTCCAATCGTATTATTTGGTCAAAAGCTTGCTTTACAGTAATTTATAATTGTCGGTCAGTCAGACTAATCAGGCCAAATATGTCATTCTGAACTATTCTAATTGTGATTTTGTGAATGAAAACACAAACCTGTGTTTCACTCCTTCAACTTCAGCATTCAGATCCCTAATGTTTACATTTTAGTGCCTTTTTGAGTGATGACTTTAGTAGCTAGATGACTTTATGAACTATATTCTTCTGACTCTCTGGGTCAGATATGATCTATTAATCTCTGGCCATGCTGCCTGCAGCGTTACTGCATCAGGAACAGACCTGAACCATTTCATTTGCATTTTAATCCATGCGCAGCCGAAAACTCCCTCAGCAGGCTCTGTTCCCTCTATACTGTGGGTTTGTTTTAAGCTATATTTAATGTTTTTAATAATCTGTTAAAGATGTGTTATGATATAACATAGCTTCCTGTGTTATGGAAAAAAAAACTAAACGTATAATGTGCATTACGTTTTAATGCTTGTTACAACTTATTTTGAATGTTGTGTCTTTTGATAGATTGAACTTTAGAGCAAGATGTTTACTTTCCAGCTGTTCTTTCACTTTCCATTTATGTTTTTTAGATTATCAAAGAGGACTTTATTCACATTCCACAGGACAGATTCACTGGGAAGTCTGCTGTGACCTGCAGCCAGAGAGAAGAGAGGGAAGAGTTTGTCTTTTCGCTGTCAATGAGGTCGATGTTCACTTGGGATCCAGTAGAAGTGACGATAATAAACACATCGGAGGACGTTTAGACTCCAGGCCTCCGAGATAGAACAGTCTTTTCATTACGGTGAAAGTCCAGGCTTTAGTAAACTAAAACAAACCTAATGCAGGTTTAGAACACATAGCAACCCGTATAGTGGAAGTCGGCAGTGAAAAGTGAGCTTCTAATGAGAGGGCTGGTGCACCCGGTTGGTATTCCTCTCCGTCGTCGACCTCAAACCGTTTACACTTTGCAGTCGCAACTGCTTCACATTTGTAAATCCCAGCTGTCTTACAACCACGAACATCTCTGGGAAATAAGAGGCATGCATCGCTAACAGAAATATGTGTTGTGTACTGTTCCGTCATCCTACATCATCATTTAATTCATATTTACTGGGATCAGAGCGCTGTCTGTCACTTGCATGCGCGTCGGGGTTCTAAAGGGATTCGGGTCATCTTAAGACCAGTGAACTTTAAAATGGCACAGTGGTTTGACAAAGCGCCCGTGACCCGGAGTCTGAGACTCTCTGCTCGCCGAACAGTGAATCTCTCCCAGCTCTGACACTGCTGCTATAAAAGTTTGACCTTTGACCTCCCTTAAGGGTTTCTAAGTGAAAAGAGAATTTCCCCACTGGGACCAATATTGTATCCCATTATAACCATCATCACTGTACTTGACATTTCTACGGAGTGCGTTAGCATCACTTAACAAACAGTCCCAAATGAGTAGCATGACGCTTATTACATAGTTACAATCTCAAAATAGGTGATTTGAGTTTATAAACTGGAAACATTTTTTTTTAAATAGCATGGATTTGACCTAGATAATGTTTGTTTCTATAATAAAAAAAATTAAAATTAAAAATGAGACATTGTTTTTAACCTGTTTCACTTTCTCAATATTCCTGAAGTTTTATTATCACCTGACTATCGACTTCACTATAGGGCTCACTGAATACATTTATTAAAATCCTCTCTCTTCTAACTGCAAGAAGAACGGGAACATAATATGTTTAGTGAAAATAAATAATAGATTTGCAAAGACTTAATAGAAAACGCAACTTTACACAACCGAGCATCATAGGCTAAATATATTATTTCATTTAAATTATGGAGAAAAACGTTTGTGTGTTTGTGTTAAATATCTGAAAGATCCCAACACAATAATCAATAATTAATATAAAATGACAATATACATCAACTTAATTTCGTATGTATTGTTTTTCCTCAAGTTTATTTTCTTGCCTGATTGTGGAATGAAGAAAACGAATCAAATTCAGCTTATTACCTAAAACACGTAATGTTAAATTATTGTAGCTCAATTAAATTTAAGATAAGAAACTTTATAAATAGTTTTCATCTGCCTGACCTGATGCAAAAAAAGAATATCTTTCTTTGCCGTTTTACTCGATACAAATGTGTTTTTAAATATGTAAAAAGATGAGTGATCAATCATTTAGTTCTTGGATGCACATTAAATAGTTTATGAGTGAACCAAAAGAAAAACAATGACATATGATATATCTGCAGGATTCATTTTGATTAACATGAAATCCTCCTCTTTTTTGAAACTGATAAATCATAGATTTAATAACAACCACAACTCTATATTCACTGAGCTGCATGAATAAACGCATGAATGTCATTCTTCTGTGTTACTGATGGTGCAATTATGAAGACAACTCACTCACTTTGAAGCCGAGCTGAGGTGAGAACAACTCTTTAAACTCGAATGCTCCGCATTAACGGTTGAGATCGTCACGACTCCACACTGTCTGCTGACTCTTCACCGGCTCCGTTTCCCGGGGCTAAGTGGCGTTAACTTGTTTTCAGCACGATTGTTTGCTGAACACTTGACGTTTAATCTCCGCAACATCCTCACCCCGCGGTGAGAGATTAGGAAGCCGGCGAGTTCACACCTGCCAGGCTGTTCGTCCTGATTCCTCTCCTCCTCTTTTCTCTCTTCTTTTATTTGGCCACAATTACGTGCGCGTTCAGAACCAGGGCGCCTTGTCAGGTATGTTTCTTCCACTCTGCCTCCCCAAAAGACACCTTTAATAGCCTCCCTTTCCCTCTCCGCGGGCGCACACGTCGCTGCAGTTCAAGTTTACATCTCGAGCGAGGGAAAGTAATCGAGGAGCCCAACATCCCAACATGCTGCTGGGGGTCACAGAGTTGGTTTGGGGAGAGACCAACTATTCGGTGTTATGTCTCCTCCGAGCCGTTGAAGGATTGTTTTGAGGGGACCGAGGCACTCAAAGCCCTTCTTCATTACAAAGGGAGCGCTTGGAGCTGCGTGCGTAATTGACCAGAAGCTGTGCCCGACGAGGTGCCAGCGACCCTTCCCACAGACAGTTCACACTCTCTGTGTACACTTTTACATATTGACACTCACATCACAGCCGCCCGGGCCTGCAAGAGCATTCATCACTGAACCATTGTGTTCTTTTGGCTGTTGTTTTTACGCATTGAAACAAAATAGTTCTCCACCCACTGGCATGTCAGGCTGACAGCGAATCAACACGCAGTGAACCGTGAGACACGCCGACAAGACCTCATCAGTGTGATTTATGGATTATAATTATGCATGATGGCGATGTTCCCATATCTAATAATAGCTACGATATGAATAATGCTGCAAGATGAAGATAAGTCACCAACATAATAATAACAATTGCACTGTTATTATTATGATAATACCATGAAGACAGATGCAATCAAATGCACCGAGTATAGCTGCACATACACCTGTAAGAGGGGGACATATTGAAGCTAGTGCAAGTATGAAAGGTAGAACATGAGTTGTTTTAGGTTTGTTTTCGGGCAGCATGTGGAGGGGGAGAGGAGGAGAGGGGGAGAGGGGGAGAGGGGGAGAGGGGGCTGGAGGTGTTGCACGGCTGAAGCTGTTAAAAAACAAAGTGTCTTCTTTCAACGCCCGTTTCCAGCTCTCTGTTTTCTTCTTTCTTTTTTACTCCGCCGTACGGTACTTGTGTTCTCCTCAGCAGAGCGCGGAGAGATAAGGTGACGTCACCAAGGTCCCTGGTCGGAGGAGCACGTCCACATTTCGCAGCTTTGTCCATGATGGCCACAAGCCAGTGTCTTGTGTTGTTCTTTTGCAAAGTCTCTATCTATCTCTCTCTCCCTCTCCCTCTCGCTTTTTGTAATTTTAACATCGGCCATAATGATTTGGGTGAACTTTTACCTTAAATCGGCGAACATCACTTCAAATAAACGCCCATTAGAATAAACAAAAAGAAAAAAAGAAACTCAATAATTCAGCTGTTAAATTTTAAACTATCTATTATATATGTAATATATGGATTAAATACTCTAAAAGTAGAGTATTATATATATATATATATATATATATATATATATATATATATATATATATATATATATATATATTTCTCTTTTCACATAATTCTAAACTTTAAAAAAAAATGTTTTGACCAACTTGAATTTACATTCCAAGTGCAAAATTCAAGGACATAAGTCTGGAAATTAATTTTCGGCAGAACCGACTTCCCTTGCAGCATTTATGATCAGATGGTAGATAATCCCGGGATGTATCGCACGCCTGCAGACACATAAAGGACAACGTCCCCTTTCTTATAGAGCAGGCACACGTGTCAAAGGCTAAGAGGTTGGGGTCGTGTTATGACTATACATTTATCTATAACGGTATTCAAGAACTGAGGCTAGAGGAAATAGGGAAGCATGTGAACCAGTTTTAAGCCCACTGGCCACTTAGATACAAAGATAAAGTTTGTGTCTGATGAATGTCCATTTCTACACTCACAGTCAGATTCGCCAAAATAATATTAGTTCCAAACATTACAATTAAAAGTGAAAATAATGAATGAACTAATTGTTTTGTAATTCACATTATGCACTAATTTAATCCCATGTGATTGTGTAAAGATTAATATTTGCCAATTACAAATACCAATTACCAAATTGCCAATTACAATTACTATTTTTAAAATCATTTTTTTTAACTTCCCTTAGCTTGAATGAAAAATAAATAACATGAGAGAGACAAACCATAAACGGTTTGGTTTTCTGCAGCACCAACAACAACAAAAACAACAAAAAAGTAAATATCAAGAGTCATTCAGAATCAAAGAAATCCTCGATTTTCAATCCATGGATTGTTTTTTCTTTTATTGTAAAGGGTATATGAAACTATAGGTGAATCGTTTTATGTTTCATCATGTATCGCAAAGTTTACATGCAGTCTCTTTTCCAAATGAAAATGATAATAGTAATATCGAGAGATTAAGATATTTCATCTCATCACGGCTCTTATAAGACACTTGAGAATATCATTCCCCATCAGCCCCCCACCCCCTTAAAAAACAACTGCGTATGGCTCCCTTGGAAAACCCTGTAATGTAAACAAAAAGGCGATGGGGTATACCTTCAACACGGTGCCTAGAGTCTGCTGATGTATCTAAAACCCCTAAAATAACAACGGTAATGGTAACAAGAATTAAGACATTTTATTGTTTTCAACAATATAGCATGTTACGTTATTACATTCCGGTAAAATACTTTTTTAATTATTTTTAAATATTTTTTCTTCTTTATTTTTTTTTAACCTAAAACGACTAACATCGCCTCACCAAACACGATCCGTCTTAACATGTCATACTCTCAATTAATCTTTCGAATCACACTCCTCTTTAAGAAAATTAAAGAGAAAATACTTCAAACAATGCTGTATCAATTAATTATTTTAAGTGCTCTGCCTTGAAACTTTTTTTTCTCTCTCCACCAAACAAGCGGGACTTTAATTTGGGGCATGAGTGCGCCCAATGGCAGATTCCTCCCACTTGTTTAAAAGGACTTTATAGGTTGAATATGAGACTAAATGATTTGTTACGGTGGCTGTCCTCGCAGTGTTCCAGTCTGTCTGCCTTGCACCTCGCCGCAATTGCTTGAAGTTCGACTCCCGCCACGTCGTAAATTACTTCTCCAAAAAGAAAAAGAAAAAGAAAAAAGAAGAAACTGTGCTCTCTGTCCTCCCCCCCACACACACACACCTTCTGTGCCGTTTTTAGGAGCCAAGGTCCACTAGATTAGAAGACATAGGGTTCAGTATGGTGTCGTGGTGCATTGAGTGGTGATGGTGCACCGAGTCTACACCGCCGGGTACCGGGATGGCGCTGGGTCCCTGTGGGGGCGCGAGGCCGTGCAGGGACTGTAAACCGCTGTTCGAGCCGAGCAGCAGACCCGGGCTCAGAGACGAGTGATCCGGCGTCCCCGAAGGCGTTTTATCGTCGTCCGAGCTCCCCAATAGAGATTTATTTCCATTCATGGAAGAAGTCAATGGGTTGTGACTATTGCCGTTGGAGTTCTCGTTGTTCTCCCTGCCAACACACAAAATGAAATCACATCATTGTGTTGAACTCTTGCAACACGTCAGTGCGTCTGGAAAACATGATCTAGAAGACACGATCAAGTGTGGGACACATAGCAAGACTACAGGGATACAGTACTGAATATAGGCTAATTAAATATACCAAAAAAAATGTATATATATAAAAAAAAAAAAATGTATATATATATATATATATATATATATATGCGTTTAAAATATTCACACAGGCCTAAATATTCGCGTTTAAAATATTCACACAGGCCTATATACACACAAACCACACGTCTACACACACACACACACACACACACGCAGTAAGCAACACAGTGTTATCCATGCTACTGTGTGGCCTACTGGGCTATTAATAAGCCTAAGCCATGTTTACAATAACCATATATATGCATTTTGATGAAATGCTTTAGTCTAGTGAATATTAATGTGTTCATGCGCACGTGTGCCTGCATGGGTAACTAAGTCATTGGAGTAATCACTTCACTGGACCTGTATTAAGTTGCTGTGTCATTTATTCAGACAGACGGTCAGAAGTAATTCCACCTGTGGGTGAACACGCGTCTGAATAAATGGCAGCTGTAATTGTGGCTAAACGTGTGCATGTCGAGGATGGCGTATACAGTTAATGTGTCTGCAGCGGTGAGTGAGTGAAGCTTTCCCTCAGTGGGAAGACATGATTTACGTGGAGCTTTCAGCCCGAATTAGTGGCCGGAGGGTGAAAGAAGACACCGACTCATAGCGAGCACCTGCCTTTACAACACGTCTCCCAGGACTCTCCGTGCGTCTGGTTGCGTATAACTTCCCCTCAAAAAAAAAACGTTTGAAAAGTAAAAACAAGTCCTAATGAAATGTCAGGAGGCTGCACGTGCAGGCCGCCACATCAACACGCACCGCAAAGCCCACTTCTCGACGTGTTCCGAGATGTTCCCTCGCTGGAAGGTTAAAACGTGTTGTTTTTGTGTGTCTCTGATAGTAACGTCAAAGTGGAATTTCACGTTATAATGAGAGTGATTAAAACATAAAAGTGGCACAAATGTAACTTTTATGTTTCGAGCCTTTAATCTTCTGCCTTTCAACCTGTTTTTACGCGCGGTAACGCACACACGAGCAACCCTGGGACGTGAGCTCACTGCAGCCAGAAACTATGAAAAAGGGGGCCTGTTTTTAATATAATTCCCCACCAAATACACATAAGCGTGGCGAGAACTGGAGCCATTAGTTAAGAACGGAAAATATAATAATATATGACGAGCGCGTAAAAATGACCAGATGTAGGTCAGCAAATCATATTGCATAGTCAGCTCGAAACAAATTAAACGAAATATCCGTCTAATACATCTTGATCACACACTCTCAGAAACAAGAGAAAGTCCTCCCAGTGTCTCCTACCTTTCCTTTGCCTCCGCGGCTCGGTCTCGCTGCCGTCGGTTCTTGAACCAGTTGCTGACCTGCGTGGTGGTGAGTCCCGTGGCCTCGGCCAGCTCTCTCTTCTCCCGCGGGGACGGGTACGGGTTGTGGGTGTACCACTCCCGCAGGACGCTCCTGCTCTTCTCCTTGAAGCAGTAGCTCGTCTCCTCGCCGTCCCAGATGGAGCGAGGCAGGGGGAACTTCCTCCGGACGCGGTACTTCCCCACGGCGCCGAGCGGACGGCCTCTCAGCTTCTCCGCCTCGATGTAGTGCGCCTTGAGCCACAGCTGCTGCAGCTTCGGGTGGTTGTGCGGCGAGAACTGGTGGCTCTCCAGGATCTTGTAGAGCTCTCGGAAGTTACCCCGGTGGAACGCGACCACGGCTTTCGCTTTGAGGACGCTCTCGTTCTTGTGGAGGTGTTCGCACGCCGGGAGCGACCAGAGGAAGCGCCCCAGCCGCTCGATGTTCCCCCCTTGCTGGAGAACTTCGCAAACACACGCGACTTGCTCCTGCGTAAAGCCAAACGTCGGAAGCATGGACATGGCGACAGCGTAAATCAAAGGAGATTATAGTGTGCCTTACTTCCACGTCTCCGCTCTCAGTCTCACATTAAATCAAAAACGCGTTAAGTCCATAAGCGACAAAAAAAAAGTCACCCCCCAAAAAATAGCAACCTAAAACTTAAAACAGCCCCAGGTTAGGTGTAACATCCAACTGCGTATTGTGGAGTAAACTCAAGTCCATTCGGCCATGCAAAACCCCAGGCGACAAATCCTCATATAGTTGGTGAGAAAGAGAAAGTTGCTTCTCCTTCAGCCGTCCTCCTCCACCTTTTCGATGCCGTTTCAACATAACCTACTCCCGGAGACCGGGCTCGCTGGCTCGTTTTAATAATATTATTCTAAGCTGGCAAGACAAGCGATTATATGAACTCTGATTGGTCGGTTATCTGACCCGGGGATGGTGAGGATAAGACAATAGCCGTAGTCAAATTATTTGCCATGGTTACGCTGTCACTCAAAGTTACCCGATATGCTTTGAGGTGGCTCCCTGGCAGAGTCTACCCGATTGTTCCCTTCACGAGCAGCCCGCCTACCAATAGAAATGTTGCTCGGATTTTTTCTTCTTTAAACACTTTTTTCTCTCTCTTTGGTTTTCACTTTGACGGACACCTCGGGCAGCCAAAGAGCGCAGAGCTGGGGGGTGTGTGCGCGGTGGAGAGAGAGAGAGAGAGAGGCGCAGGTCCTGTAGCTGAGGGAAGGATGGCGCCAGAGCGCACAGAGCCTGCCCGCTGCAGGACGCCTCCAGCGGCTCTCACAGGTCCATCACCACTGGGAAAGTTAGAGTCACTTGATCATTTCCTTCAAGTGAAATGTTGAACAACCACCGACAAAGATGTCGACTGATGTGAAAAGATATCTGACCTAAAGCTAGAACAATTTATAAGTATATAAAGGAAAATGCATTTGACTAATTATGTACGTGTTTTCTGACCTACCATCCATTTTGAGGTAATTGTAATATAAGTTCACTATAAGTTGTCAAATGTGTCACAACAACACAGTTAAAAGTCACTTTGGAAACAAAGTTTACAGGTGATAAATAGTGCCTCAGTCAATCGACTAAGTGTACCCATGAAATGGCGTCATATATTACTTTCTACAAATAATAATGTAATAAAACTCACATGTACAGCAAGAAAATCAGAGAGCATTTCGTCATTAGTTATTTGATAATGTTGTCTATGTAAAGACTGCATTTATATTCCAATCAGAGTATTTAGGGGGCGGTTGTAGCTCAGTGGGGTAAGAGGGTCGTCGGTTCGATCCCCGCTCCCCCCATTAGTTGCAAGTCGAAGTGTCCATGAGCAAGGCACTGAACCCTCAGCTGCTCCCGGGCGCTCCACTGCAGCCCACTGCTCCTTAATGACTAAGGATGGGTTAAATGCAGAGAACACATTTCGTTGCCTGTGCATTACTCTGTGGAATGACAATAGATTGAATCCAATCCATTTTAATTTAGCTAATTCAATGATGATTTAAAAATCAAATTTGTTATAGATATGACATTTTTAACCCAAATGGATATTATATTTCAGAATGAAGTATAGACACTTCAAGATGATATTTCCGAAGTTTATTATAAGCATCTGAGGGGTGGAGGGGGGAGAGGGGCGCACAGCATGTCACACAATGTGAAGGTGTGCAGCGGTGTGATTGTGACACGAGGCGTTCGTGCGTGCTGCACGGAGCGTGTTGCTCTGAGATCAGCGAGGAGGAAGAGGAGGAAGAGTCCGTGGGCCACCAGCCGGGAAGAGGAACGCCATCCAGCAGCAGCAGCAGCAGCAGCAGCAGCACCGGTGAGCCACAACTTTCCCGTTTGTATTAAAGTAATCTGGCATCACAGGATTAGAAGATACGAGTCACCATCTCAATACGAGGATGAGGATGATGAAGATAACATGATATGCGGGTACCAAAAAAAGGGGAGCGTTGATTTAAAAGGTAAAATGACTAAGAAGGATTTATTAGGAGAAAACTCGTTTATAACAAATTACGAGTAAAATAACATAGAATGTGGCCAGCAGCATGATGACAGTGTGAAGAAGTTTGGTGTGACGTCATCAGGTGTATGGGACGTATGTCACGCGGACGGGCGGGTTGTTGACCATTGGGCCAAAGATTGCCCAGTTAGATTTCTATGGCCTCACCATGGGACCTCTTCATTAGAGATACGGCTGTCCGTTACACCCACACTCAGTGTCGCGTCACTCGACACTGCTGCCTCTCTCTCACACACACACACGCGCGCGCACACACACACACACACACACACACACACACACACACACACACACACACACACACACACACACACACTCACACACTCCTGTCTTCTCCGGCCGACCTGTTACAGCTCCAACAGAAAATTAGCTGCCGACGCTCGGCATTGAGAGTTTAGCAAACATTAAAGGTTTAAAAATGACTGTATATTTTAACTTAATAATAACAATAAATTTAACAACAATAATAATACTAATAATAACCTTACCATTATTATAATCAATTTCATATATTTCAATAATTTCATGATTATAGTAATCATTATTGTTGATAATTTAACGGGCGTAATATAATGTGCAAACTGCAATTTCATATTTTTCTTGAAATAACTTACAAGTAAATATCAGCTGCACATTTAAAATCCAAGGAGCTCCATAAAATCTCAGAGGAATACACAATAAATTGAATCCTCGGCTAATCAGACCTCATCACTTTGCTTCAGATCGGGGCCAAGTCGTTACTTTATTCCCTCTATTCAGGCCTTGTGTGTTTTCCTTTTTGTTTTACTAATTCATCCAAGTCGAGGTTGTTTAAACGGAATTATTAGTTCAATTATGAAATGAAGTTTATCAGCGGCGATCAGTCCTGTAAGAGGAGCCTGATCCCTGTTTCCGTGTTGTGTTCCCCCTTTGTTTAATAAATTGACTGGGGTTTCGCCCGAAGCGCAGTGCGGAGAGTATTACGGCATTAGGCTGACTGATGGTAATCGTCCTGGGACCGGGGGCTCGCCTGAAATGGATAGTGAGCAAAACAAGGAAGCGATTTATATAGGCTACACACAGTATACAGCTCAAACCAGAGCATCCCGGAACGGAAGAGTTTTATTCCCTTTTAAAATAAAAAAAAGAGATAATATTTGTATTATTTTAAGATTATAAAAATAAAAAAAATAATAATAAAAAACATAATATGTATAATAATAATAACAACAATAATACTAATAATAATCATAATAATAATATGATGAAGCCACACATCATAATGTTACCCGTAAAATATTGCTATAAATAATTGTTAATAAATGTGTTGACTTTTATTCAGGCAGCTCGTAAAACAAAACAAAAAACACGAGAGAATGCTCGTGCGCAGTGAGCACGATGAGTGAAAAACATGAGCACGCGCAACAGTTTGGCACACATTTGAAACATATATTTCAGATAAACGTCTCATCTCCATCATCACACGTGATCCATCAACACGCGGGGGGCTCTCCCCCCTTTTTTGAAAGAGCTGCTGCGATTCTGCTAAGTGGTCACACTATTTCCCACTTTTATGTAAATGTACCAACATGTGTCAAAAGCTGATCCCCATAATGCATAATAGTTTATTAATCGTCAGGCTGAACACAATCTGACAAGGCTGTTATTGACAGATATAAATATGCAGGTGTTGCCATCATGCTTAATATTTTTCCTTCCATTTATTGTCCTTCCCCTTCATTGTAACTGTGCCATGAGTCCCATGCTGTCAGCGGTGGTCATGTGAAGGCCTACAGTTCATAACTGACTCTGACTTTAGTCATTTGGATTATTTTTGGGGATGACGAGCATAGATGTAACACAAATAGGGTCTGGAGCCTTATGAGCCTCCAGATGGGGTCAGGCAGGGGGGGGGGGGGTCTCATTAGATGTTATTCTGATGAGATGATACACTGTTGGAGCATGAGTGTTTGTATAACAGGCAGCTATCATCGCACTTTGCTTTATGATGGGTATCGAGTTTTACTTATACAATAAAATCGGCATCGATGGAGTTCGATGGGATGAAATCTCTGACATGAAAAGCTTTGAGATAATCCCTCCCTAAAAGAAACAGTCCCACTCATCCTGTTGACATTCTCAGTCGACACCTGCTCACTCGAGATAAGCTCTGTACTATAACGCATGCCGATTAGAGAGGGCATGTCAGAGAAAATACAAGAGGATACAGTGCAAGCAATTAAAACGTGAAAACAGATCATCTTCGCTGGGGTGGGCCTATATGTGCTCCCGGTAACTATAGAACCTCCGGGTGTGTCACCGGCTGCAGTGCCGGGACACACGGGGTCCCCTGAGTGGCCCGTGACAGTGTTTGTAAACCGCTTGCTTCCCCGGATCAGTTTGATCGGAGGGCTCTGGCTCTGAAACGGTCGTTATTACGGCCGCTGATGAATGGAGATCGCCTTTCCCCTAATAGCCAGACCCCCTATATTTTCACAACCTCCCACCGCTCACCTCGGCCGCTCTCCGCCACGACCTGCACTAATTGAGCTGATTATTGCAAGATGTGTGTTTTGGTGTGTGTTGCAAAAGCTTATGTGTTGGAGAGTGTGTGTGTGTGTGTGTGTGTGCGGGGCTTTTTTATTCTGTAAGGCTGACCTGAGACAAGCACAACAAGGGGTTGATGAGTAACATTCTTTCGGACAGACATCCAAATGTTGGGCAGAGAGAGAGAGAGAGAGAGAGAAATTATTAAAGCCAGAACGTCTGTCTGTACCGGTTAAAAGGATATGAATGAGGGTCTATCCAATAATTGGTTGTTTACATCTATCTTGTTACCCCAGAGGCCGGGGCTAGAGCAAGGAGGAGATTTCAATAAACCGCAGAGGCAAGCAGCAGAGAGGGGTGTGTGTGTGTGCGTGTGCGCGTGTGTGTGTGTGTGTGTGTGTGGGGGGGGGGGGGGGGGTGGGGGGTTGTCTTCATTTCCAGAAGGCTCTGACCGGTCGGCAGGTTCATCAGATAGGACGGTTTACGTTTCAGGCCCACTCTAGAATATAAAGGCCGGATCAAAACGCAGTTAAAAGGCGAGTCAAGCGTCACCTTCATCCGATTAAATCACAGGGTAGAAAAGACAATAAAGAGGCAATTATTTATATCTTCTTCTTTTTTCCTGACACAGCTTTCCTATACACGAGCGGCCTATACTTATAAAATGAACGTATTCATCTAAATGTCCTACTAACAGAGTTTGAATGAAAGTGAATTGAATGTATGTCAGATGTGTCGTATAATCATCAATAACTTTGAATGGCAAGCAAAACATCCACATTTGAGACTCTGACTACAACAACAAAAGCATATAATTACTTATTATGTAACATATACTAATTTGAAGTGTACAGTTTTAGTATAGTATAGTCTTTACACAATGTCACCCGACAAAACCAACTTTTATTATCGTATTATTCACAAAATCAAGTCATATACTCTTTGAAATACCCCAAAAATGGCTATATTGGACAAAATATAAACTTATAATCAATATGAAATCAACCATGAGCTTTTAAAATATTTTACATTTTGTTTAACTTCTACATCATTCTGGAGTGAAGAGGACACATTAAAAGCCATCCAATTAAGCACAACATCCGCCCTCATGCAGCTACATCTATTGCTCACTGGCAAAACACACACACACACACACACACACACACACACACACACACACAATACCCCACTGCACCCACAACCACCACACTACTGTGGAACTAATTTACACCCCCAATTGCAGCAGAGGCCTGTAGCACTGGAGCAAACAGAAACAAGTGTCTGTTTTTCTACAAGGCCGGTCATTGGAGCTGATGAGTAGCTGTTTGTGTGTGTGTGTGTGTGTGTGTGTGTGTGTGTGTGCGAGAGAGAGAACAGAGAGAGAGAGAGAGAGACGCTTGCTGCCGAGGTTAATATATTCGATCAATCACTCCATTTGATTCCTGTTTATTTTCAGGAGTCGCACGGTCATTTCAGCCGCACACTGAGTCCTTTATGCGCCGCCAAGGCGTTTCCCCTCCACCTCCATGCGGCACTCGGCTGCAGTTCAGAGAGGAGGAGGAGGAGGAGGAGGAGGAGGAGGAGGAGGAGGGCTCCGGCACTTCTCAGATATTTCACGGTCCCTAACCTTTACGGTGAAATCCCCTCAGACCTGTCTCTCGTCAAGTCCGCAGTGTGCAGATATGCAGGTATATGAGCCTCACACACACACTGATTCGTGGTGCTCGTTTCAAATGACTGCAAGCACACTCCAGTGCGAAATTATGTATTATTATCCTCGACAATTTGGCAAATGGTTCACAGGGCAAATTGTGCAGCCTCTCTCCATGCATGCGCTTTCTTTTGCCCAAGCTCACGGGATGTACGCTTTAAAATGTGCTTTCTTTGTTGCCTAAACTGGTTAGACCCAATGCAAATTAGCATCTTATTCTTTACAGTATGTTTCATGTTAATAACACGTTTACGCACAGTTTTTTTTTTTAAGTTTCACGTTAATAACACATTTACGCACAGTTTTTTTTTTTAAGTTTCACGTCCAGATGGTTAGTAACGCTGCACACTGAGGTAACGCTTAACCTGCTCCTTTGGAGTATTTTGATATACGGAGAACAACTCAGAAACCACCATGGGACTAATATGCATAGGATCAGATAAACCTCGGCCTGCTCAGCATCAAAGGAGACAGAAGGCCGGGACATATAATTGGATCATGATAACCAATTGCCTCTGATCGTGTAACACGGATAATAAATGCCTCTTTTTTTGGCCACAAGCATGCAGGGAAGAGTTTTCCCCACCCCTAAAACAAATAAAACGAGGACGAGTCTACGATATCCCAATGTGTTATGTCAGCGTGAATAAGACCAGAACATATTTTGGGAACTGGTTTTACTCAAACAGAAAGGGAAGCGTGGAGACATAAAACAACAATGTTCCAAATTACCCACACAGAGTGCTGCAGATGAAGTGCAGCTTTTACAGTTTGTTCGCTTGTGTTACTTAACTTAAAAAACGTGGAGGATTGGCCGCGTTTCGATTTTTGTCGGAGAAAATAAATGTGCGAACGCCTGAATTGAAATGCAAGTCTTCAGTATCACGTGTGAGTTTATAGATCTTACAGTATAGAGTATAGTATTCCTCAATGCAAGCTTTTGACTTATAGAGTTTCCAGCGTGGCTTAAAGTTTCACCCTCATGCAACATTCTTCTTTTTCCCCTTTTTTTTTTTTTTACAAAGCTGGAACTCGTATGTCAGGAAAGAATTTATTAAAAGCGACCTGCAGTAATTAACAATGTGCTAATGCTTGAATTGGTATCCATTCCTGGATGCAGGGTTTTTACAGCACTTTGTGGTTCCACTTGAAACACGGGTTTGACCCCGTGTCACCGGCCATATGGGCCGTAAATAGTTCCAGGATAGAGTCAGTGGTGGTGGTGATACTGTACGCTCGAGTCTTCTTACACAGATTACACGAGGGCTTTTATGGCATGAAGATGATTGACCGTGAATGAGATTGGTGCTTTGGTTGAAGAGTTTTATCTTTTGTAATTGGCCTCAGTTTGTAGGTTGAAAAGAACTGCGTAAGTTGCTATATCTTTAAATATACACTACCGTTCAAAAGTTTGGCGTTACTTAGAAATGTCTTTATCTTTCAAAGAAAAGCATGTTTTTTGAATGAAGATAACATTAAATTATTAAGAAATGCACTCTATACATTATTAACGTGGTAAATGACTATTCTAGGTTTAAACACCTGTTTAAAAAAAAAATGAAATATCTACACGGTTGTATAGAGGCCCATCTCCAGTGTTCTAATGGCACATTGTGTTATCGCCTTAGAAGACTAACGGAGGGTTCGAATTTTAGAAAACCCTTGTGTTATGTTAGCACAGCTGAAAACAGTTATGCTGGTCAGAGAAGCTTTTTAACTGGCCTTCCTTTTGAGCTTGAAGTCTGAAGAACACAATTCATATTTAAAATAAAAATCATTATTTCTAACCTTGTCAATGTATTTACTATATTTTATATTCATTTTTCAATTCATTGGATAAATAAAAGTGAGTTTTCATGGAAAACACAAAATTGTCTTGTTGGGTGACCCCAAACTTTTGAACGGTAGAGTATGTTAAAAAAAAATAATTAATCAATATAAATTTGCCACTGCGATGTTATTATCACGTCAAACTAATTGTTTATCATATGATGACAACGATATTATTTTCTTGACAGTAGAATGCATTGCATTTGTTATTTATATGCGAGTGTCGCACAGTAACAATGCTAATATGCCAATGTTTACAGGTTTATTGTCAGCCACGTCCGTTATCTTAGTTTTGCGCGTTAGCATGCTTGTGTTTTTTAATATGCATTAAACACAAAAGAATGTCATCAGTTTTGCAGTAGAATCAGAAAAAGGAAAATGTTGACCTAATAGTGACGTCAAAGGAAAAGTCATATAATTGCTAAAACTATCGACTTTAAGACGTGTTTAGACCTGTTCACCGAAAAAAATACACATGCCAACCACATGGGGGCGCTAAAGAAAAAAGTCGGGATCATCAAAGTCTATATGATTCATCATTTCGAAATCATGACCAATCCATCCGGTAGATGTTGAGATATTTCACAGGATAAGTTCAAACTTTGATCTGATTTTGGCAAAAGGATCACCACCAATGTCCTTGTAATTCATCCTCTGGGCACCATGAATGTACCGGGATCATGGCACCACATCCACTAGATATGTTTATCTTTAAAGATTTTTTTTTTTTATTGTTGTTGAGATATTTCCTACTGGACCAAAGTGGGGCCACATTGTCACAAAGACTGATAGCATGACTACTGCTAATACTAGGCTACTACTAATAATACACGATTTTCCCAGGCAGCTGATCCATATTTCAAGAACACACGTCCCTTTGATTGGGACTGACTCGTGTTGTCATCACAGCACTGAAAACAGCATAGTTGGAGTCGCGGCCTCGTCTCTATGGAACAGCTCTTACTTTCATCTTACCACAGTTGTTATACGTTCAATATTTGATTCAAGCTGTGCGAACCCCATTTCCACTGTCAAGTCTCCAAGAAAACCCGTTAATAATGTGTCTACTTTCATCGTCTAAATGATTTCTCTCCCATTAAATTTAACCATCCATCAAACGGTTTGCTGTACTCCGCTCACTGTTGGACATCATAAGAGATATTGTGAAGATGAAGGCGAGTGTTTGCTTTGTAAATAGAAGTGTGTCACGGCGAATCCTTCATTTGTTTTTGTACGGAAGAATTGTATTTCATGATTGCTTTTTAATTCTGCCTGCAGGGTATATTAAATGCCTGCGAACCTCTGAACACTTTGTCCAGGAAACTAACAATTATAGTCCATCTGAGCATATGGCAACCACAGCTATTTGAGAGAAGAGATGGGGCTTAGGCGGAGGAACCGCCTCATGCATCATTACGCTTACAACCAAGGTCGAGCTTCTCCATATAGTGAACTGTTTATCCCAGTGATTCAATATTCTAGCCAGGCTATAGATCAATGTAACAAGTATTTGCACACACAGCGGTCTTCCCTGCCCAAATGTGTTCTGCTGGTACCTTTTGCAGCTTCTTTAAATCCTCTTATAGCCTGTGTATATTTTGTGAATTTGGAAAACACCTTTTTGTAAAATTACTATACTAAGGTCATGTTGCATAATATATATACATAATATATATATATATATATATATATATATATATATTTGTATATATATACATTTTTATATATATATATATATATATATATATGTATATATATATGTATATATATATATATATTTATATATATATATATATATATATATATATATATATATAAATGTATATATATATATATATATATATATATATTACAAATATATATTACAAATATTACATATATACAAATATATATATATATTTGTATATATATATATATATATATATATATACAAATATATATATATATATATATATATATATATATATATATATATATATATATATTTGTATATACAAATATATATATTTGTATATATATATATATATATATATATATATATATATATTTGTATATATGCGACTACTAAGTCTGATTGCATCATCCATTCATCAAAATATGTTTTTTTTTCACAACACATCTCAATAACTGTGGCGTTGGCAGAACAGCCCAGTTGGCCTTATCATTTACAACTTGCTCCATCTGGTGATGGAGGCTCTCACAGCCCTGTCTCTCAAAATATTGTTCAAATACAACACAAATCATGCTACCAAGAGTAAGCTTGTTATCAATATACTGTAATAATGACATATCGATCAGGAATACACGTACAACACTTGTGTTTGCTTTGCCTACCGTGGTCGCTCTTGGCAATTCGAAACACTTGGATAAGGCGAGCAAACGATTGTGGTCTAGGTTTAACAACAAAATAAAAAAAGCAAATACTGAGACAGGAAGCCTTGACTTTAATACTTAGCCAAATCCGCAATACTTCCATGATTTTAACCAAACCAAACACCATGTGGGATGCAAACCATGTGTCTCTGCTGTCAAAGTCCTGTGGTGTAAAGGCCAAAATATCCAAGTTGACCTCTTCTACTCAGCTTCTATACAGTGGCTTCACCATCTTACGTCCTGAATAGACGAAGACATTGCAACAAGATATCATTGCGGAGTAGCAGTTCAACCCTCGAGGCCTTATTTAGGTCTTCAATAATCAAAACGCAACCCCAAGCAGACCGATCACTCAAAGGCCTGAAAAAGGACCGACCCCCGGAGTGAGAGTCTGTTTTGTGGCTCGGCTCTCCTCACCACCGTGGGCCAGCACAGTATGCTGAAGCTTACGACTAAATCATACGCGTCCTCTGTTGTAAAACGAGTCCGGTATCCCTGCGTCGAGCTGCCATCTGCATCTCTTTTGGGCTTAGTCTCCCTGAGAGTGTGGCGGTTTACTACGAGAGGCCTCTCCAGACCACCGAGACAAAGTCCAAGACGCGATGATAATGATATACAGCATGAGCTCCGACAGACCGGGAGCTTTTCATGCCAGCTCTGGAGGTCATCTCGAGTGAAGACGTGCCTGTCGGCGTGCAGGGGGATGATGAGCTTTCACACAAGCAGAAAGAGGGGGATTACTGTCAATTGCTCCCAAATTGCAATAATACCCACTGCCGGGCCACCCACACAAGCGCTGAAAGACAAGTGATAAATTGCTACACATGTCCATTCCAGAGCGGCGACTCCAGCAGCACACTGGCCACAACGGGCTCCATTCTTTCAGCGTGACATGTGGAAACAAGTGCCACGGCTCACAAGAGGCATTGCAAATCTAAAATGTTTACATGGATACGAAGGTTCAACGTGGACAGCTGCTTCATTACTTGTACACTAGCGTTCAAAAGTTTGGGGTCATCCAGATAATTTTGTGTGTCTTCTATGAAAACTCACACTTTTATTTATTAAATGAATACAAGATTAATACAAAATATAGTCAAGACATTGACAAGGTTAGAAATAATGATTTTCATTGTAAATATTAATGTCGCTCAAAGGAAGGCCAGTTTTAGAGCTTTTCTCACCAGCATAACTGTTTTCAGCTGCGCTCACATAAAAAGTGTTTCAATGTCAAGGAATAATCTGTTTGTGGAAAATGCAAAATAAAAAGTTATAACAAATTGTAAAAAAAAAAGGGTTTCAAGGGGGTTCTACCCCTCTGCTCGTCTTCTAAGGCAATAACACAATGTACCACTAGAACATGGAGATGGGCCTCTACACACCTCTGTAGAGACTTCATTAAAAAACAGAGAATAGTCATTTACCACATTAACTATGTAGAGAGAGTATTTATGATTAATTTAATGTCATTTTCATTGGAAAAACAGTGCTTTTTTTTCTTTTTTCTAAGTGACCACAAACTTTTGAACCGTAGTGTAAATGCTATCGAGCTAAATACGGTAAACATGGTGCCGAGAATAACAAGCTGTTTGAATCTCTGACAATTCACAAATCAAATCTGATCATCATCTTTATCTTGTGTTTTAACATTTCCCTATCTGATTTAGTTCATTTAGGTACAATAATAGAAACATTTACAATTTAAAACCATGTATATGCACCTTAAACTAGCAGTAGATTTTTTGTCCTACTGAAAAGCAAAGAATTCCACTAATCAAGGATATCTTTTACTCCGTGCAGCAAATCCTATTTCGAAACTAAAGCCTTCGACGTGTTCTCAAGTAGGAATACACGGTAATTAGTTCTGATCGTATCATTCCTCTGCGTCCGAACCGAGCAGATGGCTAATCCAGTCCCAGTATCTAATCAGAGCAGTCATTTTAATGACAGGGTAATTTCATAAGAGGCCTTTGTCTCCGAGTATTCAGGAGCGGGCATGGGGGGGGGGGGGGGGGGGGGGATCGGAGATATTCATCAGAAGCGCAGATTAGAAGCAGGCCCTAATAAATGACACGTTCGCTTCCTGCCTGTCCGTGTTCGAGGAATGGCAGTGTGTCGTGGATGTATATGCGGGGAAGGAATGACATGGCTGGAGTGGGTGGGTGGACAGCAGCTGCAACTCTATGCGCTCTTTTGACTGTGTGTGTGTGTGTGTGTGTGTGTGTGTGTGTGTGTGTGTGTGTGTGTGGTATCAGTAGTGAGAGCATTATACTTCATTCAAGCTAATAGATGAGGCATTAATGCAGAATTCACACCTTTGGGTCAGGGCACCGAAAACCTAATTAGTGCTTATAATGCAGCTGGTGGCTCAAAAGATTGTGTGTGTGTGTGTGTGTGTGTGTGTGTGTGTGTGTTCGCAAAGAACATCTCACTGCGCTGATCGGTGTCTCATTCTTCTCTTTGTTGCGTCTCTGTTTCTCTGTAGCCACGCTAATGAATTCCTTCAGCGTCTCTAATACAGGCCGAAAATAAAGAGAAACGACGGCCGTAAAACCAGACGTGGCCGTAAAAACCAGAGTCCCCGAGCCACGAAGAAACGGATTATTTACAGCACGAGGGCAGGGTCTTCTTTTCGCCAGCGTACGGCGCCGAGCCGTTTGTCATGTTGCATCTGAGCGCGCTGCTTCCTGCAAACTGCATGTAGCCTCCTGGGGTCAGGACGTTAATATCAAACACACACATACACACACACACACACACACACACACACACACGGTGAATCTTTTCCCCTGACCTCCTCTCTTGCTCTCGCACACACACAGGTAGACATTATATTGTTGCACACACACGCACACACACACATACACACACATACACCCCCCCCCCACACACACACACATAGACACACACAGTGAATCTTTTCCCCTGACCTCCTCTCTTGCTCTCGCACACACACAGGTAGACATTACATTGTTGCACACACACACACACACACACACACACATACACACACACAGACACCCACACACAGAAACACACAGAAACACACACACACAGACACACACACACACACACACACTGTGTCCCAGAGAGAGAAGAGAGACGCTAAAGCAGGGGAAAAGATGGAGAGACAATGGGAGGGACAGAAAAGGAGAGGGGGAAAGAAAAGAGGACAGAAAAAGACACAAAGAGGGAGGGGGATGACTTAAATTCAGAGACAGATATCCAAAATAAAGATAGTTTACCAGGCTGTGAAAAAAATAATAAAGGCGTAAAAAAACGATTACTTTCATTATTGATTAGTTTACGATCAATAAATAGTTTATAAAATGTCAGAAAAAAGTGAAAAAGATGTCTCTCTCAATTATAGAGCCCAACACAGTCTTCAAATGTTTAAATTAAAGATCTTAGTTAACGATGGAAACACGTCATTCCACTGAACATCGCTTTCCTCCATTATCCTGCACTGAATATGTAGATACAAAAACATAATTGCATCGGATTGATTTCAGCTACATCGCCCAAAATGCCCGATTGAGAAGCTTTTCTTGATAGTTCAAACACACCGCTGGTTGTAAATACGGGCCGGTTGGGGAAGCCACGGCCTGCCTACGGTTGGTGTATTCAATCTGAATCAATATGAGCTCTAAACTTCTCTGCATGCCAGTAATCAGTTTTTTCCTCCTTCCATTTTTGGTGAAATTAGGTGTGCTCATTTGGGAGCGATGCTCTTCAAGTACTTCATCACCGGCCCTCTCAGTTTCACTGCAGACGCTGGCCGACCTCATCGAGTGACCTCACCAATCACCGATCAAAGTCTTTGGCTTTGTGGCTGGTCAGGTTAATCAGCGGACCACCCTGGAGAACCAATCAGGTAACATCTTACTTGACTTAAAGGAATTAGGCTGCTTTTGATGTAGCGGAGTCCACGTTCGAGGGTCTTCTGCTGGCTCTGCGCATGTCACCGAGTCTGTACTGGGGGATTCGATACTTTGATTTCAATTACATCCGTCATTAGTCATTTTCATTTGTTTAACTTGGGCTTTGATGGACATGGGAATGCACACAACATAATAGGGGGTTGAGGCAACTGAATAAAAAAAAAAAAGAATCCTCATACACAGAGAATAAACCTCCTATTGAAACTTGATATACTGCACTTATTTTTAATTTGCGATATTTAGATTGCGAGGTATTTAAATACAAACACATATTCCAGTCAAAATTGGAGCCTGAATAGTATGCATGGAGAGTGTGTGTGTACATATGTATGCATGTGTGTGTGTGTGTGTGTGTATTGCTAAGAATGGAGCGCTTGTATCACTTGCCCCTTTTTGAGGGGAAGTGACACGAGATACTTAAAGACCAAAATTGCCTCACTTAGCCAAACAAACTAGCTCTTCTGACATACACACTCAGGCATTCGCACACACTCACTTATACACACACACACACACACACACACACACACACACACACACACACACACACACACGTCGAGAGCTCTCTAATGGCCAATAAACTCAGGATGTTCATTCCTCCTCTCAGACTCACAAAAACCGAACAGTGAAATTATTGAGAGAAAACGGATTCCACTGTAGCTATGCCTAATGACCACACGCACACACACACACACACACACACACACACACACACACACACGCATGCATGTGCACGCCCACAATCTAGCGTCTGAATCGGAGGGTCAGCGACGGCTAAAGCAGATAGGATGCACATAATAGTCCTAACATGGCTTTTATAAGCTGGGAGAGAATCAGGTCTGCGTATAAAAGTGCCGAGCTCTCCGGAGCAGGACTTTGAACTTTTGTATTTCTGCTTGATCTCAACTGAGAGGACAAGATCATTTCTGAACCACTACAGATACAGGGATCTATGCAAACAGAAAGATACACGTCGGTTAACGGGTCAGAATCAGAATCAGAATCAGAAAAGATTTTTTTTTTTGGCTGAAGGTGCAACATTAGACATGACAAACAATAATCAACGCGGCAGTAACAGTGCAATGTGTGTATAAACTTAAGTATAAGATAAAGATAAAGTGCTCGGACAACAAATAACAGGTAAAGAAAAGAAGACGAAGAGCAGAAGATGATTATTAAAACAATCCCACCATTACATTGGTGCGAAAAGTGAACAGAAGCTTACAGATAAAACCATCAAGAATTTCGTCAAGATACTATCTGATTGAATAAAAAGTATTTCTGTCATGTAAACAAAAACATCCTTGTGTACACTGCACATATAACCATATCAACTTTTAAAATCATTAGTACACGAGTAGCCGTGGGGTTTTGTGATGCAGGGAAACACAAAATGTACAAGACATTTCTTATCTTGATACATCTGAAACATTTGCATATTATTGTCCCGTATCCACTGGTAAATTCCTTTTCCCTACAAAGGATAGTTTGTGTGTGTGTGTGTGTGTGTGTAAAAATGCAACACCCTCAATACTTCTAATGGTTTCTGGGTGACCATATGTCCTTTGCGTCAGCACAGCAGCAGCACAGCCTCTACAGTTACAGTCGGGCCGCTGTGAAAGACAGACAAGTTGTATAATAGAAGGTGGGAGGTGGTGGGTGTTAAGTTGTGTGTGTGTGTGTGTGTGTGTGTGTGTGTGAGTGTATGGAGCATGTGGCGAGCTGCAGAGCGTGTTTGAAGAAGCAGATCTCGCCGTATTGCCTTACCATCGATAAATCTAGGAGCTCGCTATAGTGCTGACATAAATTAGCCTGCACACCAATATCTAAAACCTCAACTACCACTTTAACCAATAGATGTCATGCTCTGTGTTCTGCAAACATCTGTGCATGCTTTGCACACACACACACACACACACACACACACACACACACACACACACACAGCAGCACAGACTCCCACAGCGTTTGGGGTAATTAGTAGTCTTTCTCTCTGGTGGGTGCGTTTCCTTTTCAGGGTCACTGATAGCAAAACGGCTGTTAAACTTTATATTCCCTGATGGGGCGAGAAGAGTGAAACGGAAGGAGCGTAAACTCATTAACACTAGCGCTCTGTTTGTGTGTGTGTGTGTGTGTGTGTGTGTGTGTAGATGTCTGGATGGTGTTTCCATGCTCAGGCCAAGTCTTGTAAAGGTGTACAGATACTTTTTACCATCAAGTTAGAGGGAGATATAATGTCTTCAACATTGTGGGAAATTGGGGAATTGTTTGAAGGGAAAAAGGAGTGAATATAATTATTTTATAAAAAAATATCATGTGATGGGACTGTTATATAAACAGATGTATGAGCAGGTGTCAG
Source organism: Liparis tanakae (assembly GCA_036178185.1). Lineage (NCBI taxonomy): Eukaryota > Metazoa > Chordata > Actinopteri > Perciformes > Liparidae > Liparis > Liparis tanakae. The sequence continues at coordinate 3,942,839 of CM070100.1, read as the reverse complement.
CTAGACAATGCTGAGTGCATTATGTGACACAATATGGAAACAATGTGAAATTAGAAAGTGGTAAAAACACTTTGTCATCGATCGTTATAGAAGTGTTATTATCATTAATAACTATTGTTAATTGATTGGTCGCTAAATAAAAGTCAGAAGGCCAGACAGTCTCTAGTGCTATATTTGATATTATTAATTAATGAATTACTTATTTTGATAGATAAGCATATTTGTAAAAATAATTCAATAATTCACCTGAGGCATTAAGGCATTTGTTGCAGTCCAAAATATTTAAATTTGTGAAGTTTTTGTTTTTGTGTGTTTGTATTTATGAGTCATTCAGTGTCTGTATACTAAACAGGTTATTCATCAAGAAATGCAACTATAAATCAATAATTCCTTCAGTATTCACATCTATGCACACTGGTTCCCTCTCAAATAATGTTCCTGTTTACTAAAAAGAAGGATGTGGGACATTTTAATGGACTCAGCAAAAAAGAAAAAACGCAGCTCTGAGGCACTTTGACGTTTTCAAACACAGACACTTTTGGTGAGTTAAAGGGATTCTGTAGATAGCTGTGAAAGCTTATTCTGTGCCCCTCAGCAGATTCTAAAGCCCTTTTTCTTATGTGATCATTTTAGGTAATTGAATAAATTCCCAGAGCTCTGTGTGGAATTAGAAGAAGCTAGACTTTGGTCAGAGGAGAGCTTTTAAGAAACCCGGGGAATGTACATCAGAGGCCAAGCAGTCGATGGTAATGCGATGAACGTTTACATTCACCTGCCTCTCACCTTTCCTGTTGATATATATCCACAATCTGAACTGCACACGTCCAGTTTGTTTTCATAAATATGCTGCATCTTTTTTTTTTTTTTTCATCTCTCACCTCCTCCTCCCTGCCTTGGAAATGAAATATTTGGTGTTTAAGTGAGAGGGGCGGTGAGTGTGTGTGTGAGTGTGTGTGTGTGTGTGTTTCTGTGTGTGTGTGTGTGTGGGTGAAGGGGGGGGTTAGGGCTGGCTACGATGCCAGAAGTAGCACTTCTGGTTGGAAAAAAGGGGTCTGAGTTTTCGTCAGACGTGCAGCGCGGACAGACAGGGCGAAGGAAAAGCTTTTTGAAAGCGCCGTCCAAGAGCAACAGAAAACACTCCCTCCTGACCGTGTGGTCAAAAAAAAATGGGTGTAGAGGGAGAGGCGGCATCTGGCGCGTCGCCCGGAGAGGAGGGGGTGAGGGGGTGGGGGGGTGAGGGGGATGGGGGGGAGCAAACATTAGCCGCCTCGGCCCTCGCAAATGCGCCTCCTCTGCTGCCAGCTGCAGGCTGCGGGCGGGTACGTGGTGGAGGAAGAGAGGGATGGATGGAGGCGGACAGGTAGAGCGCAGAGAGGGGGAGAGACGGGCGGAGGAGAGCATCGGCGGAGAGAGAGAGAGAGAGGGCGGAGAGACAGAGTGGAGGATACTGAGAAGCTTCGAGGCGTATCGCCAACAAGGTCAGAGGGACGAAGCTCGGACGAGCAGGAACCGATACGGGATGTATCCCCTCTTCCTCTCCTCCTCTCCTCCTCTCTTCCTCTCTCCGAGGCCCGTGGCTGGAAGTGACGGAGGGAAGTTGACATTGCCGAAGTATGAATTTCACCCGGTGGTGTTTGGCGGAAAACAGGAAATGCAGGCTGCCCGTCTGGATCAGGGGCCCGGGCCCTCCACCCCTGAACGTTCCCCTCCTGACGGAGGCGGAGACGTTTTATTGGCCAGTCAGACTCAATTTATTAAACACGACTCTTTCCTCGGCAGAATGTGGTTGTGATGTGTATTTGGACATGGATATAGGAGAGGTGTGTCTGTGGTCTCTTACGAGATACGTGCTCTATTCCTCTTTTTTAACAAGCATGTATGATATCAAATAAAACTGATGTGTGTGTGAGTACCTTTTCCTACTATATCTGGATTAAAACACAGATTATCACTTCAGTGGCTCTTAAATATCTCTTATTGTGGTACTTTTGTAGTTTGAGTATGTTGAGGAAATGTTATTTCTGTATTCTTGTTGTTCTTAGTTTGTACTCTAGGTTGAAATGCACTTATTGTAAGTCGCTTTGGATAAAAACGTCTGCTAAATGACATGTAATGTAATGTAATGTACTGAGTAAGTACACATTACATAACAAATAGTTTGGGATACTTGTTCAAATCCCATGTTCAAACCCTATGTTCAAACCCCATGTTCAAACCCTCAGAGGTCAGGAGTGAGTCAGGACGGGTATCGTTAAGATCGTCACTCTTATGGATGCTGCTTTTCATTTCATTTCATTTCTTTATTTATTGGACCGTACACATCAATCAACCCCGGGGTAAGAGTGTCAGTCTTAGCTTTAAGGCTAAATTTCAACCGTAGTCACAACATTTTTTATCACAAAAACATCATAAAAATCAATAAACATACAGGTTACGATCAAATGGAGGCCTCATCTCCTGAAGGTTTCTTCCCTTTTTCCCTCTGAAGGGTTATTTGGGAGTTTTTCCTGATCCGATGTGAGGTCAAAGGTCAGGGATGTCTATGTGTACAGATTGTAAAGCACTCTGAGACACATTTGAAATTTGTGAAATTGAGCTATACAAATAAACTGAATTGAATTGAATTGAAGCTTAAAATCATGATAGTTTCAGTTCCTTTTTGACAAAAAGACAATTAATGAAGAAAAGAATGCAAATTTCTTTATTATTCTTGTATCATTCCTGAGCAGAAACACAAGAAGTTCTACAGACTTTAAAATACACGTGCAGGTTAAATAATGAACCATGTGCAAAGCTTTCATTTATCTTTATTATCAAATCTTATTATCAAACTTCGGCCAAAAAATGTGCATCGCTGCAGATTAATGTTCCGCTTGTCCTCAGTCATCAAGACACAGCGCAACGTATAGACCTCACAAAAATGTTGAGGGGAAATTCAACCAAATATACATATGCAGGACACAAACAATACGCATGTCATACTGCAGGTTCACATCTCTGCATACACACACACACACACACACACACACTTACAGAACACTGGGTAATGGGATAGGCTCAGCTGCGGAGTGGTGGGGTAAAGTGAGACCTTCCTGTAATCAAAAGCAACAGCGTGCTATAATAAAGGCTGTTTAAAATGCGCTCCCTGGCCTGAGGGATGGATCCCTCCGTTGGAATGAGGAAGAGTAAGTGGACAAGAAGCCGAGGAAGAGGATGAAGCAGAAATGAGCAGAAGAGTTTCGTTGAGTCGACATCTCTTATACATATCCTTCCTTTGTCCCCTTTTCCTTTCTCCCGCTCGTCTTTTGTCTTCCCTTTCCTCCTGACGCGGCCGGTTGCGGTGTGTGTGTGTGTGTGTGTGTGTGTGTGTGTGTGTGTGCGTGTGTGTGTGTTTGCGGGTCTCCTGGGCGACATCCATCAGTTGAGTGGATCGGGGCTATACGCAACAGCAGCGCCACGGCGAAACCAGGGCAGGGCGTATTCCCTTACCAAAATCCACAGAAACACCAGTCTGGAATCAATCTGCTATCTCACTACATGGCCTCAAAGCACACACACACACACACACACACACACACACACACACACACGTGTACTCTTTAACCCTGGTGAGACTGGCCCGTGCTGTTTTTCATCCCTGTGAGTTTATGCGCTGTTATACGGCATCGGGTCTGGGATGTGGTTCCACATCTCTGGCTTCACCTGCTGCGGAAGCTCTTTACCAGAGCCCCGCACCGAGCTAACGGCCGCCATAAATAGTCGGAGGAGTGTGTGCACGGCCATCTGCAGGGCGGCGCAGGGCAAAGATATATCTGACAGGAAAAGAGCAAATCTCCTGTCCGGTGCTATACCTGCGGTAAGAAGTTAAACCTTCACATCGGAGTTGATTTTTGAAGAAATAACGGTATAAATAAAAGAGAAGTATGCGAGGTGTCTACGGGCGCTCGTAATTGATTGCACATGGACAGACAGAGTGTTTACGCCACGGCATTAATCAACCCGGCCCAGAGCGGAGGAGTATCAAAATTCGTTTTTGAGTTTTCGAAAGGCGTGTGTTGATGATTTTTACATAACTTTTGACCCTGGATGATATATCAATCCAACCAGAGCTGAATGGGTTCTTGTCTGCAGTTTGTGTTAAGCATGTGTACTAAGTACAGTTGGACATGAGTAAAGATATTAAGAGAATACACATTTAGGGTTTAAATACCACTTACATTACCGTTCAAAAGTTTGGGGTCACTTAGAATTTTTTTTAAAAAGCACTGTTTTGTCCAATGAAAATGACATTAAATTAATCATAAATACTCTCTCTACATAGCTAATGTGGTAAATGACTATTCTGTTTTTTAATGAAGTCTCTACAGAGGTGTGTAGAGGCCCATCTCCATGTTCTATAGTGGTACATTGTGTTATTGCCTTAGAAGACGAGCAGAGGGGTGGAACCCCCTTGAAACCCTTTTTTAATTTGTATAAACTTTTAATTTACTTTTTCCACAAACAGATTATTCCTTGACATTGAAACCCTTTTTATGTGAGCGCAGCTGAAAACAGTTATGCTGGTGAGAAGAGCTCTAAAACTGGCCTTCCTTTGAGCCACAAGTTTGAAGAACAACATTAATATTTACAATGAAAATCAATATTTATAACCTTGTCAATGTCTTGACTATATTTTGTTTAATCTTGTGTTCATTTAATAAATAAAAGTGTGAGTTTTCATGGAAAAACAAAATTGTCTGGATGACGCCAAACTTTTGAACTGTTATGTGCACCATTGAAAATAAAGAAGGTGATGAAATGAAGAAGACAATACACACGTCTTCATCATGTCACATGGACTGTGGAAAGTGAATGGGTGTAACTCAAACAAAAGACTATTTATTATGGATTATGAGATTGTTTTCCTGTGAAGTGTCTAAAAACAGAAAAAAGGTAAATCCTCTGATAAACATTAATACATGTGAATATGCACATTAGATGTCACCTAGTACTTATTTTTTTTAAAGCGAAAATGTTGAACTGATTGGGGCACTGATGGAAAACCCAAATGTCTAATACCACATTTAATAGTAATTATAGTTTTTTGCTGGTTGTCTAACACTCAAATATGAAGATTTCTTGCTTTTCTCTTTTGTTATATTGTATGAAACTAAATATCGTTTGATTTCTGACAGACAAAAACAAAACACTTTCAGTTACTGGAATGGACATTTCTTTATTAGTTTCATATTTTCTTTTTAAACCAAATGTTTAATCAATTAATCTAGAAAATAAACTGCAGATTAATCAATAATTAGTTAGTTAATTGCAGTCCATTGGCAGAGTGGACGGAGCCCTCAGGTCAAAGACGCCTCTGTACAGCCTAGAAAGATTTATTGTGTTTTAATTCTAAAACTCTCTGAACCGGTCTCAGCCAGACTCATCAAACAACCAGGTAGACTCGGGGGCAATAACGCTCCGCTAAATGAACAGACAGCGTATTGTTCCTCTGTGGCTCGTTGCTGCCTCACCTCTGCCTCCTTAATTAAAGGTTAATTGCGTGGAATAATTATGCACCTCTCGCGAACGGTCCACGCTTCTCTTTCCATCCGCTCAGAGACGAGTTTGTGTGTCGGAGATTTGGAATTTATCAACTTGTTCAGGAAATGAGAAACAAGCTTTACCTCAGTGTGTGAGCAGGTACAACACCAACATATGGGAGTGTGTGTAGTGTGCGTTCACATATGTACACACACACACCACACACAGACAAATTCAGTACTCCCTCCGTCATTTTTAATCAAGAATATGATCCCTCATCTCATCTGGGTTTTCTGACTTGGTGGGCTGCAGCGTGCACACAACAACACATCAGTCTATTAGGGAGCTATGAGACATACGCACGCGCGCGTGCGCACACACACACACACACACACACACAATCTGTGGGGATGCTGAGGCTGTGATCACCAACTGTACGTCTGGCCTCAGACGTCCCAAAGAGTGTGTGTGTGTGTGTGTGCGTGTGTGTGTGTGTATGTGTGTGTGTGCGTGTGTGTGTGTGTGTGTGTGTGTGTGTGTGTGTGTGTGATGATGTTCTGCTTCAAGTTGATTTAGTCCAGTAAATCCTTGTCCTACAGTCAGAGTCCTCCTCATCACATCCCGGTCCCCTCCGCTCCCTGTGTGTGCGTGTGCGTGTGCGTGTGTGTGTGTGTGTGTGTGTGTGTGTGTGTGTGTGTGTGTGTACGAGGACAGAGGTCAATAAGATAACATTTGGTGGACCGCCTGCCGGGAAGCTCAGTTTGCTAAATACAAAGTCTCATCTAACCCATGGCTGTGTGTGTAGAGCTGTGTGTGTGTGTGTGTGTGTGTGTGTGTGTGTGTGTGTGTGTGTGTGTGTGTGTATTGGTTTGCCGTTTACCTGAACAACTGAGGTGCAAAAGTATTTGATTACCGATAGTGTTATAGAACACAAAACGTGTGACGGCGAAGAAGTACCAAACATACAAGCTGTGCGTCTGAACCGGTGGAAGTAGATCACACAGACATCTGGATGCCCATCATAAATCACCTTCTATTGTACATAAATATAATTTAAAACTAGTGCAGAAATGAAAGCCATCGTCCTTATTTGTATTCTTAAAGCTGTGCCTAAAGGGGGTCACCTTTGCTCTCCATCAGCCGGCACCAGAAGGAACGCGTCACTCTGGGAGTGGACGTTAACAAGTTGTGCTACTAGCTCAGAGCCTCATAACCCGGAGTAGAGGAAGCTTTAACTGCTGAATTCTCAGGGTGGTTCACACACATAAACAGAGGGAGAGGGACTCCAAATAACACCTCGACATAGTTATCCTGTTTTTGACTTAAACTCCACTAAGGTATGAGCACAGAACTAAACGTTTAAGTTCTATGACAGAGTAATAACTATGTTGTAACCGTACTTTGTGCGTTCACGCAGCACAACGTTGTGCACGCACTTGCAAGTGTGTAGAAAAGCATGTGCACGTGTCTCACAAGCAGAGGAATTTTAATTGTCTGAGACAAAGGGGGATTTAATTTTTGTTCCCGGCACATCTATCTTTCACTCCTTCACTTTTTCTTCCCTTCGCTGTCCTTTCTTCCATGAAACAATAAAATCGTCTGGCCTCTTAAGTTATGGCGAGCGTTTGAAGTGGCTGGAGGAGCCAGTAAATTTAGTGGGCACCTTTGGGAGTCGGTTCAGTCGTGCAGTGGCCGGACCTATATTTCATGTGTGCATGTGCACGTGCTTGTCTTAATGTGTGTGTGTGTGTGTGTGTGTGTGTGTTTGCACGTGTATTGTGTGCTCACAAGAGTCCCGGCTGTGCCTTTGTCTCTGTGTGACATGAATGTACTTCGATTTTGGGCGTGCACAAGCACGTGTGTGTGTGTGTGTGTGTGTGTGTGTGTGTGTGTGTACATGTCCGTGTGGCTCTCTATTTCATAGTCACGCTGATTTGTGGCCGTCTACATCAGGTTTCCCAGGATCCCGTAAATCTCGCTGGACCGACTGTCACGACTCAGAAGGCGGGACCCAAAAGCACGACTCAAGGTTTTAGAGCAATTTAACTTGTTTTTATCGTAAACAGAAAATCACAGCTATGCTGGCAAAAACATGAACAAAGTACAAAAACAAAATCTCAACTACAGGGACAAAAGACTAGACTAACAAGAACGATACGGACCAGACAGGAGACAAGACGATCTGACACGAGACACAGGTAGACGCAGACCTAAATACATGAGGACATGGGGAACAGGTGGACACCATCACACTAACGAGGAAACACCGGGGCAGGAAATAAAGTATCTGAAACAAAAGAGGACAGTTACTACAAAATAAAAGCGGACATGGAAAACAGGACTAAAACTTAAAAACGTAACATAAACGAGATATGACACCGACTGCCTTCGAGAGAGAGATACGCGCTCCGCCGACGTACAGGTGTGTCAGTGAACTTCCCGAGGCGTCACGTATTCTACGCTTGTGGGTTCTTTGACCATCTGTAGCCACAGCTATTGCAAATGTACCGGTTGTAACGCCCCGTTTCTGTTTCTCCTGTGTTCCGTGTCTCCCGTCTTGTCTTAATTGGTTAATTGCCTGCACCTGCCCTCAGCCACTCTTGTCTCGTTAGTGTCTGATGTCATACACCTGTGTTTCACCCCCTATATATTATTTCACTCCCTTTGTCTCCTGTCCTGCCTGCCTGTTTGGAACCTGGATTATCTGCCTGTCCCTTTTGGACCTTTTGTGAACTGTTTTTGACTCGTTTAAGTGTGTTTTTTGTTCTTTCATATTGCGTCCCAGCCTGTCTCTCTGCGCCTGAGCCTCACCCCTTCAGAAAAAAAAGACGTAGCACCGGTGCTAGTTGGCCTTTACTGGAGGTTGTTCAGCACATCAAATCATTTTTAAAGCTTAACATGGAGATTTCTTTGGTCCACGGTACCGCCTGCCTCTGTTTCTAGGCTTAACACCGCAGCTCCGTACCGCTCCACACACCAGCGCTCTGCGTTTTGAGATATCTCCTTTTCGCCCACCGACAACAATGTGAAGGTTAAGCAACTCAACACCCTTCAGCCACAGAAGATCCCAGGTCAGTTCTCGGATTGTGCTTCTGGGAATAATAGGTGGGAACTGTGATCTCAATTCTCAGAACAATTTGGCTTTAATCCAGAATCAATAATCCCTAAAAGAAGAACACGTTATTGGAGCGGTCGGCAATCTTTTTGGATATTTTCTTGTTGAACAATGGACCATATCAACAGTAACATTACGTTTTAACATTCCACGTACATGCATACGCTCATACATATGCCCTTATCTATGTATTTAGTTTCTTTAAATAAAAAGTACACACATACATTTTTCAATACTACCAAGATGTTTTGTCCACTGTTTTGTCATCCTCTAAGTAGTATGTCTGTGTATTGTCTTTTTTTTTTTTAAATCATGAGACCACGTACACATTTTAATTTCCAACAGATCTTCAATTTTTATGTGGAACGTGCATTGCATTTACAATAAATAACTGAAAACCCATCGATCTCATGCTTATATATTTGTAATCTTATATAAAGAGGCCAATGAGCACTAGCCAATCAGAGGCAGGTTATGGTGGGAGGAAATGTAATCTATCAACTAACTGCACATTTACTAAATAAACTCCTTGCAGAACAGCTACTCGTCTCCATATGGTGAAGTACAGTGTTGATTGTATCGTGACACCCAAGAAGGCCTCCGTACGCATTATCTAAGCCACAGCCACACGCAGAGTACCTATCAATAGAATTAGTAAACGATGAAGTTCACCGTCAACAGCACTTCAGCGAGGACATATGGTGGACCGACCTTTGACCTTTGGATGTGTTGTAGGGGCTCATCCTACTTGGCCAACTCGGTTATCTCCAATCTGCAGATAACTTGAACCGCCCATGTCTGTCTCTGTCTGCTGCTTCCTGAAATAGTCGGCATCATTGTATCTATATTATCTAATCCTGGCTTGGAAGATCTTTCAACATACATACACTACCGACAGTGGTGTAGTCCAGGGTATACGCAGGTATACGGCGTATACCCACTTATTTATCAGTCAGCATTGCGTATACCCACTTCTCAATCACCGCTGGTGCCTGGTGCGCATTATTTAGTATGCATGGGTCACTCACAGGCGGACCGCGGTCCGGGTCCGGACCCAGTCGCCGTTGTTTGTGGACCCTGAACCGAAATCTAATTATTTCCGAATTATTAACTGTTGATGGATCGCTTCTATTTCACCAGCGCAGCTTTTCCTGCCTTCGTGGCTCTCGACCAATCACGTGTGTGTATTCCGTTAAGCCCCGCCCTCGACTCTTGTGCCATATTCACACACGCGGAGCGACGGCAGAGAGATCAGATAGTTGAAAACAGTACGTGAATCAGAGAAGTTATTTCACTTGGCGCTCCAACAGGAGAGATGTGGACCGCTTACCCAGAGCCTTTAACCGGGAATGGAGAGACTGTTATATGTTCATTATTCACAACCAGTCCAAGAGCAGGACGACTCTTGTTCAGCGATATTAAAACCAGCGATGTGAAGCGCCACGGCGAGACAAAGCACACGGACCGACTCACATCTCAAATTAAGGCACAGAAAAATAATCCTAAAATCCCAATATGATCAGAACCCTAACACATGAATTAATATGATCACAGAACCCTAATACATGAACTAACTGACCAACAATAATGTTAACAGAGGAGAAATGGGCTGAGACAAGTTATTCAATAACCAGGTAAAGTCCCTGCACACACATTTCTCTTTTTATATGACAAGAATATAACATCTTGGCTCTTTTGATTGACATCTTAAACAAATCTCTGACTGTAAAACTGTGTTTGCCTCATGCATGACACCACCTGTGTAGGACCAGTAATATCTGCTCCACGTCATGTTATTTGTATAATAGAACCACACTCTGACCTACAATGTTTTGTAAATTAGCTGTTCCAAGAGACACTTTACAACAGAAAGAAAGGTCTATATGGACAACTTGCAAGGTGAGAGAATAGTTGTCCAGTTTTGTGTGGATGGAGTAAGGATAAGGAATAGTTCACTCAAATTGCATAACTGTGTAGTTGTCTCTTACCAGTCTGTGGGTCAGTATTGGGTCAATCATTTCATAATCCTTATTCCCTGAGGTCAAGCAGCAGGAATCATGTGGCAATGTGTAAATAATACTAGATTAATCATTTTTGGGTAAACTAAATAGAGTATGTCACTATTTATAAAACAGGGTGTTTATCCTTTGCTGTATGGGCTGCTTTAAAAAATTGCAAAATTAAGAGTATACCCACTTCTCCAGGGACCACGACACCACTGACAACCGTTCAGAAGTTTGGGGTCACCCAACGAGACAATTTTGTGTTTTCCATGAAAACTCAGTTTTATTTATCCAATGAATTGCAAAATGAATAGAAAATATTGTAAATACATTGACAAGGTTAGAAATAATGATATTTATTTTAAATATGAATTGTGTTCTTCAAACTTTAAGCTCAAAATGAAGGCCAGTTGAAAAGCTTCTCTGACCAGCATAACTGTTTTCAGCTGTGCTAACATAACAAAAGGGTTTTCTAAAATTATACCCCTCCGTTAGTCTTCTAAGGCGATAACACAATGTGCCACTAGAACACTGGAGATGGGCCTCTATACAACCGTGTAGATATTTAATTTGATTAAAACTGATGTTTCAACCTAGAATAGTCATTTACCACGTTAATAATGTATAGAGTGCATTTCTTAATAATTTTATGTTATCTTCATTAAAAAAATGTTTTTCTTTGAAAAATAAAGAAATTTCTAAGTGAGCCCAAAAATTTGAACCGTAGTGTACATGTAGCATATTGGGATACACCCCAATATACTACATGTGTGTATGTTGAAAACACTTATATTAGACATGTTGGCCTCTGTACTTTACTCCTGTTTCCATCTCTTTGTCATCCCTTCACTCATCTGTAACATCCCAGTCTACTCATTATGATATCATAATATCCCAGAGCATACTCAGGGACACACGTACATCTGAAGTGAGCAGAGAGAAACGTGAAAGTAAAGCGGGAACGATATGATATGCAGCAGGAGGAAATTACCAGCTGAATTTGTATAACTCTGCCTGTCTCTTTCTTCCACTCCTCTCACCTCCCCTCCCCTCCATCCCTCTCTTTCTTTCTCCCTGGCTCTCTCAGTTTTCCTAGACACCTGTGCAGGTCTAGTGTTTCAGCCGAGTCCCTGAAAAATGAATGCAGAGCTCCAATCTCTTAATCCACTCGGCTCCACGCAACCACGTCACATGACACCGCCACGGCCGTCCTGATGCCCAGACAACGCTGGAGGGAGAGATGTGTGTGTGTGTGTGTCTGTGTGTGTGTCTGTGTGTGTGTGTGATTGAGGCCGAGAGACCCAAAAAAAGAGAAAACAACAACGCCGTACATGCTGATCAAGTGTTGGTCTGTGTTTGCATGTCCATCATACCAGTGTGTTTGGATTTATCTCTGACTTTAGTCTGTTCAAATCAAGGTCCTTGGTCCACATAGTGTGTGTGTGTGTGTGTGTGTGTGTGTGTTGGGATGATACCCTATCCACAGCAATCAGTCTGACCTCCACTCTGGAGTGAACCGCTCTCAATGATTAATGGATCTGCCTCCGTGCTCGGTCGCTAAGGCAACCCGAAACCCGATAGCCCTCAGGAATTTGCTAGCTCGCCCTCAAAGTCTATGTGTGTGTGTGTGTGTGTGTGTGTGTGTTGCTAGGCTGTGGGTGGGAGACACAGTGAGGCCTTTGGAGAGATGGAGTTGGTTGCGGTAAAGGTGGGAGAAGAGGAGGGAGAGAGTTCTGATTCAGTCAATAAAACACGGAAAAGACATTCACAGTGTGTTATTGTTTTCTTAAATCTATATGATGCATTTTAATGTCATTTTAATGCCATGTCAGCCCATCCATGGGTCCAGAGCCCTTTATCTGTATCAGTAAGTATTGTTTCGGGGACATTTGCACGATGTTTTAAGGATCAAGTAGAATCTCGACATCACCGGTACTTACTTACTTACTCACTAAACCCAAGTTTAAATCAGTAAGTGTGAATACATGTGTGTTACTTGTGTGAGAGCCTTTGTCCATCTCAATCCGCTGATGAGTAAATCCATGTTAACAAGATGGCAGCTCTTAAATTGTTAATTAAATTCTTAAAGTGCTGCCGCGCGGGTCGTGGACCGCGGCGCGCCCGACAGACCAACTTAACGCCACGTTGTTATTTTCAAAGGGCCACTTAACACTTCATTGATCTGGAGACCGTGGGGGCTCATTAGAGAGGGCTCAGTTATACGGCATACATGTATGCATTGGACCCAAAATGGTGCGGACACACACACACACACACACACACACACACACACACACACACACACAGATCAGCATGTGGTTACGGAGAAGTGTGTAAAAGCCACACTACTTTTTAGTCCAAAGCACTTCATGAATATGACTTTTGAGCTTTTCAACCATGATTTTTTTTTTTTTTAAGTTGTTTTAGGCTGTCTCTTAAAGTATGGCCCCGTACCCACATACACATTGTATGTGGGTAAGGGGCTGAATGTAAGCATATGTGTGTGTGTGTGGATGGGTATCTTGTATCATGTGTGTGTAATTAAATGAGAGAAAGAAAAAAAAGACTTGACATATGTGCATCTGCTAATACTGTAACGAGCACTCTCAGCTTCAGGTCATCACATCTGTGGTTTCTCGAAGTTTTTGTAGCACCGTGATGAAATAGTTCCACGACAGGCCTGTAAATAAACTCATCTTTATGATTTCCTTCTTCTTTGGAAAAATCAACCCTGTGGACGACACCTAACTATTTCAAATATATACTACCGTTCAAAAGTTTGGGGTCACCCAACGAGACAATTATGTGTTTTCCATGAAAACTCACTTTTATTTATCCAATGAATTGCAAAATGAATATAAAATATAGTAAATACATTGTCAAGGTTAGAAATAATGATTTTTATTTTGAATATGAATTGTGTTCTTCAGACTTCAAGCTCAAAAGGAAGGCCAGTTGAAAAGCTTCTCTGACCAGCATAACTGTTTTCAGCTGTGCTAACATAACAAAATGGTTTTCTAAAATACTACCCCTCCGTTAGTCTTCTAAGGCGATAACACAATGTGCCATTAGAACACTGGAGATGGGCCTCTATACAACCATGTAGATATTTAATGTTTTTTAAACAGGTGTTTCAACCTAGAATAGTCATTTACCACGTTATAAATGTATAGAGTGCATTTCTTAATCATGTAATGTTATCTTAATTAAAAAAAACATGCTTTTCTTTGAAAAATAAAGACATTTCTAAGTGACAACAAACTTTTGAACGGTAGTGTATAATGAAACAACGAATATGTGGAAACAATTTATCTATTAGGATGAGGAAACTGACTAATTTATCGTGTATGTACTCAACCCTCCTATAGGTATTCATTCATGGGGATTATATAGTTTCTATTCACCCCGAAAGAGATGTTCTCATGAAAAGCACCGAACTAAACTACAGCCGTATGATTATTTGATTAGTTCGAGAACAAAAACTATCAAGAGTCCAAAAGATGTTTCTGATTAATCTCAATATTTGAACTGACTGATACAGATCGGACCACGGGGGTGTATAAGTGTACACGGGCCCGTACGAGTGTGTGTGTGTGTGTGTGTTTGTGTGTGTTTGTGTGTCACTGTCTGGGTCTATGTGTGTGTACATATGCTGAGTGACGGACGCAGCGGGGGTATCTGTGACAGTGTGTCAGGCATGTAAACCCAGTCTGACCTGGTCTGCTATGGCCCTCCGAGTCCCTCAGCACACACACACACACACACACACACACACACACACGCACACACACGCACACAATGCTCTTGTTTCTCTGTCCCCGGCGAAGCTTCCTGCGTTCTCACACTCGATGAGCGTGAGGCCGGTGTGACTTGTGCTAATGCGTCTCTAATGAGTGGAGTTATCACACGATGTCACACTCCTATGATGCTTAACTCTCCTGTTATCTTCACATTTACTAACATCTTTTACCCTTCTGGCCAATTTGACCCCAGCAGTTAAAACCTCCAGAAAATTATAAGAGTTAATATTGTTTCCCAAGTTTAAGTGTGAGGTACTTTATGTAGTTTTGTTGACTACCTAAATACCCCTTTAAATAAATAAAAAAGGTGATATTTCTTATATGTTTTACACAGTGAAATACAGCCTGGGGTCAAATTGACCCCGATGCGTACAAGTTGAAAACATATCATCATGTGAATGTTATGTTTTCCCAGTTGTCCCCAATAAATTAGGAAAAGTCATAAAATATGAAACAAAAGAAATTTAGAGACGTTAAACATTGAAAGGGGTCAAATTGACCCCAAAGGTAATAGGAGGGTTAAACTCTTATTGAAGCTGTGACGTGTCGTAGACGGTCAACTGACTGACAGGCAACACGTGTTTATTTATGTGCATTAATGTTTATTTTAACGAGGCAAGGTAGAAGACATGTATATTGATCATATCCTGGACAAAGATAAATAGCGATTCATTTCCTGACAACACCGCGGCCAAAGGCTACAAGACAAAGTACGCAGGCTTAGTCCCATATAGTAGCTTCAACTTGTGTCAGTTTAAACTGGGAAAAGTTACTAAAAATTGTGTTTTTTTTAGCATTAAAACTATAAGCATATATCTTCTGCAGGGTTTGACACGTCAGACTAAATAAGTTGAAAGTCCTATAGATCATATCGAGGCTGCGTGTCTGTGGAGCCCGATGTCGGCCTGATGAGACACTGGAGGTCGGAATCGAGCCAGAGGCCCAGCCAAGACTGCTTTATATATATATATATATATATATATATATATATATATATATATATATATATATATATATATATATATATATATATAAGAAACAGAAACAGTGACTTATATTTCACTTTGTGCACATTCACTGTTTCCGTTTCTTATATGTATATTTTATTCTCTTGTGTTGAGTTTATTGGTGCTACTGTAACAACAAATTCCCCTTAAATTAATAAAGTATCTATCTATCTATCTATCTATCTATCTATCTATATAATTATTTATAATATCGTTTTTCAACCCTGTTTTTGCAGCGTTTGAATGAATGGGAAAGTAAATCAATTCAGTCACATTAACGCTCTGTATTATACTCGTCTGATATCAAATGCGAGAAAAATGCTATTTTAACTTCATGTATTAAAAAGTTGACTCCTAGAATACTTGTTTTCTTCTCTCATTGATGAACTCATCATGCAACGTTTGGAGGAAAAGAAAACATCCCACTGCGGAGCCTCCCTCTTCCCCGTGAACGTTGCCTCTATTCCTGAATGAAATTCGGTCATTTGAAAAAATTAACCTTTAAATTATCGTTCCCAACATTTCATATCCAAAACCAACCAACCAAAATTTAAACTTAAAATCCAGACAAACTAAGAGTTGTGATGAGCACACCTGGTACACAGGTGTGTGGAGAAATAAATCGTACAGAACAGTCAGCAATGAGTTTATTAGATAATAGATAATACGTATAACACATTCAGTGCAGACAGTGTCCTCAACATGTGACTTGACTGTGATCTGTACTCATCAACTTGTAAGGTATGTATACGTTTATAGATGTTTCATCTCCAGGTTAAACAAACCGGAAATGGAAACAGAGAAACAAATATATAGGAATACAGAGAAAATATAGAGAATAAGAAATACATTATGCCAAATGTGCACGATGCATTTCTCTTATATTTTTCCACTTTTCCACATTTGTTCATTTGTGAGATGATACTGGTTAGCTCCTATAGTAAACATTTAACATTTGGAACAACTTGAAGTGGAACACTAATGTGGAAATTATTTTTAAGTAGATGCAAAGTAGATGCAAAGTAAATCAAATCCATAGTGCTGAATAATATGGAGGAGAAGATAGAAATGTCTCTCTCCTCTAACGTTGAAATACGTAACGGTAACAGTGGTTACTGGTTGCGTGCGTGTACACATAAATTGTGTGTGTGTGTGTGTGTGTGTCTATAAACAAGCATGAGTCAGACAAAGTTCAAGCAGACACACTTTGTGTGCAGTATTTCCAACTAGAGGCAAAAGCAGCAGAAATGGACAGGACATGATAAATGTTTCGTCGACTAATAATGCCAGTGTGTGTGTGTGTGTGTGTGTGTGTGTGTGTGTGTGTGTGTGTGTGTGTGCGGCTGATAATGCTCCAGAGAGAAGAGGACCAGGGGAGACAGAGAGAGTTAACTGCATGTGAACGTTCAGTCTGTGTTCACGTGAAATGAGGAAACCAAAGAAAACCTGATACTCAGGTCGGGTTGGACGACATGTCGATGAGCTCCAGGAAATCAATGATTGGACCTGGCGTCCGTCGATGAATTCCGGAATGGTATTTAGCTCAGTGGCATTGCGTTGAACCCGGCCTGTCAGCCTCTCCGTCACACCACGCGACTGATGAGCGGCTGAAATTAGTCCGGATGGTAAAACACTGACGTGTCTCCCACTGCCTGTGAAAAGGCAAAGACAACTCCGTCTCCTCCAGCTGAGACACCAGAGCCGTGTCCTCCCTGTGACGTCGTGTCAGGGCATCTCGGAAAATGTGTGGCCATACATGTGTGTGTGTGTGTGTGTGTGTGTGTGTCAATGCATTGATCCTACTCGTACAAGTACTGTCCGTCTACCTGTCCACAGCAGAAATGAGCTTATTCCTCTAAGCCATAGACCTCCATTGATGTCCAAAAACTATTAAAAAGACCCCCCAATATGTTCCTTCATGAGGGTTTACATTAGCACTGTAGTTTACCCTTCAAATACTCACTGGTGCATCAAATCAGAGGCGGAACATATTCTCCATAGATACAGAAACATTTACTATAATACAGTGTCCCACTTTTTTTACCCTATAAAAAAACAACAACAAAAAAAACAACTATGGAGAAACAATATCTGACCGTTCAGAAGTTTCACTTAGAAAAAAGGGGGGGAAATTAATCAGAAATACTCTCTCTACATAGTTAATGTGGTAAAAGACTATTCTCTGGTGTTTAATGAAGTCTCTACACGGTTGTATAGAGACCCATCTCCAGTGTTCTATAGTGGTACATTGTGTTATTGCCTTAGAAGTCTAGCGGAGGGGAATAACACCCTTGAAACCCTTTATTTTTTATTTTTTATAACTTTTTATTTTGCATTTTCCACAAACAGATTATTCCTTGACATTGAAACCCTTTTTATGTGAGCACAGCTGAAAACAGTTATGCTGGTGAGAGAAGCTCTAAAACTGGCCTCCCTTTGAGCCACAAGTCTGAAGAACAACATCAATATTTACAATGAAAATCATTATTTATAACCTTGTCAATGTCTTGACTATATTTATATTAATCTTGTATTCATTTAATAAATAAAAGTGTGAGTTTTCATGGAAAACCCAACATTTTCTCGGTGACCCCAAACCTTTGAACGGTAGTGTATATGGGACCCATTTAAACTAAATTACACGGTATGTCTGCAAGCATGCACATGTGTATTCGCGCATGTGTGTGATGACAAGCTTGAGACAAAAAGAAAGGCGGCGAGCGGAGCAGGGCAGGACAGGCCAGACCTCTAGCCCTAATCAGGTTACATGATTAATGAGGGGGGGAAATGGGCTCATGTTGTATTAAGAAAATGTGTGTTTGAACCCAAAGCGGCGGGTATCAGCCGCCTAATGCATCGGCCATCGACTGGACACCTGAGATCCACGGGCTGCTGCGCTGTTAGCCGGGTCCCAGCGGAGCGCCGCCGCATCGATCCTCCTCCAACTCGCTCACTTTCTTCCTGTTTGTCTTTTCCTTCCCCTTTTCTTCGTAGTTCCTCAACTCATACTTTATCTTTTTCGTGCCTATTTGAAGAAAAAAAAAACCGTGCGTTTCTTTCACACCTCATTTGTTACATTTAATTACTCTTTTCCTGCTTCTCTTTTTCACATCCCTAATCCGTCTCGTTTCCCTCCTTTCTCCACCAGCCAACAGCCTCGCAGGGTTTGCACAGAATGCACAATAGCATCAGTGTTTTCTGTGTCTTTTTTTTTTTTCACCACACCCTGACCCCAGTGTGATTTAAGTTAATGCCTGGCATCGGAGCGATGGCCAACACTCAGCCTCCTCGCAACCCAAACACCGCGGTCATTTAATCTCTGTGACTCGTGGCACCCCCGACGTGTCTGATATATAAACTCGAGCCGCGTCCACCGAGTCTGTGCGTGAAACGCGGACTGGAGCGGCACGGCCGGCGCTTACAGGCTCGGTTTCCACGGCGAGACAAAGCCTTATTCATTACTCCTGTCTCCAGGTTTCCACTGAAGAAATTGTAAAAAAAAAAAAAAAAAAAAAAAAATCATTAGTCGTTTTTTGTGTCAAAACAACATTTACTTTGTAAGCAGCGCTGCAGTTTTTACGGCAGTGAATAACTCAGCGACGGTTACATTTCGACTCTTTGGCTCCGCTGAGTGAAAGTAGCTGTTGTGTTCTTGCCGGGAGCCAATTAGACGGCGGCCCTGTGGTTCTTTGAAGCCGACTGTATCTCCACGCTCTCTGGGGAGGCGAGCTGTTAGCTCCAAGCAAGAATTAGTCGGATTCAAACATGAAAACAGACAAAAACTGAGATTTACTCAACAACATTTAATGTCAGGAAGTGTAAAACAAACATTCAAAGTTCACGTAAATCGATTTCCGGCTCCTCCTACCTGTAGAAAAAGACACGATTCTCCAATCCCCTGAGTTTTTATCACCTGGCCCCGGGTCAAAACGTCATTTCCGGTCAAGTATTTTCACACAATAAAAGTCCTGTCTATTATTGTCTATTAAAGTCACCTTCACAATAAAAGTCCCTTGTTATTGTAAGTCACGTCACGGATTTCAACCTGCTCCGTCGATCTATAATACTAACATACAGTCACTCTCATGCAACATACATTAATTATTTCCATTTACATTTGCATAGACCCCTATGCTTCATAATACATTAATAACAATATCAATATTCTCCCTAATATTTTCTATTATAATATCTTTCTATATGTATTAATTTAAAACATAAGACCTGTGCAGATGTTATCAAAAACCTAACAATAGTATTAATTGTAGTGCTACGTGAATATGTCTGGGGTTGATTCCCGATTTTGTAGCGTCGCGGTATAATTAGGGACGGTCGCCGCGGTAGAGGTCAAAGGGTCACCGCGACCACATTTGCAGAGAGCATCCATTTTTTGCAGCATCTGGTGTGTTTTTTTTCTCTCGACGAAGTGAACGGAAAGGGTGTTTGTCTCTATAAACACGGGAGACATACGGATGGAAATCAACATCCTCCTTACGGTGTCATCTTCTCTACGTTTACTCGCTCGGTCACGAGAATATGCCAGATTTATGAATAATCAGACTGCAGTTTGTGTTTGCTCTCCTCAACTGAACCATCATCTCCAATGAGATGGTTTACTCTGAGAAGTTGAGTGACCGGCTTCAACAAAGGAGAAGTATAAGTTGTTCATTAAAACAAAATAACCCCGGGCTCAGAGAATCAAAGCAATAACGCAGACTGGATAAATAAATAAATGACTGAAATGAAGATCATGGAATCAAGTCAGAGGACGGCTGAGGAGACCACAAGAAACCCTTGAGATATGGAAACAAACCTGCAATATATAGACAAACGATTAGCGTAGCATGTCATCAGTAAAGATGATTCATGGCTGTAGCGCTGCACCCTGATGCACACACACACACACACACACACACGCACACACACACTCACACACACACTGTATATGCAAACACACATACAAACATAAGCACACAAACACACACACACACACACACAAAGAGTCTCACTATGAATTCCGCAAAGACCGGCAAGGAAAATATCTGTTTTTTCAAAGTATTACCAGTCATATTTTCATATTTCTTTCCTCCCCCTGTTATAATTTTCTCCCCTGTCAAACAAATCAAAACGCCAAGACCGAACGGAGGCTCAGGCGGCGGCTCAGACTTTCCACTGTCAGGTTCACAAACAGGCTGTGTGCAGAGAGACATGACCAGTGATCTGTGCGTGTGTGTGTGTGTGTGTGTGTGTGCGTGTGTGCGTGTGTGTGTGTGTGTGAGATGGCCCTGTGTTGCTTTTCTGGTCAGACCTCCTAGGTATGAACATATGTCATTATTACTCTCTTTTTTTTAATTACAATCAATTGCATACCGAGGATGCATAAGAAGGAAATCTGTTTTTTTTTTTGTTTTAAAGAGAGAACACATTGTTACTATTTCAAACCGGATCATTTAATGTAACGCCATCTAATTACTTGTATTACAATAAAGGAAATACAATAAAATGGCTTTAACCTTTACTGCAGATTGACTTAAAGGGCCGTGACTGATGGGCCCGATAAGGCAGAGTGAGTGTTTGTGTGATGTGGTGGAGATGTAGTTTATATTCCATGACATGTGATTGTGTCTGGGCCGCAGATGTTTAACCGCTTCAGCATCCAATGTCAGTTTTTCAACCTGCAATGAATGACATCGAAAAATTTAAAAAAAAGGTGAAATCATTCAATAGTTGATTTTTGAGATCGCTAAGAAGGAGCTAAAAGAAAAAAAGCTCCACAGTGGATGGATGCGTTACTCCACAAGCCATCTGCCACTCCAGACTGAAATTAAATCTATCATAGCAACGCACAAGAAAAACAGGGATGATGAAGCAAGAGTGCATTTCATCGCCCAAACAGGATGGCCAGGCGATCCGCTGCCTTCTGGTTACATTTCCCCTCCGAGCGCCATCCGTCATCAGAAGGGTCAGCGGGTCGGGAGATTCATCAAAACAGTTTGTGCAGCGAGAGGTACACAAAGGAGCCTCTCAGGATTAGAGATGGCCTGCTGTGTTTATGGCTGTCTACATTAAGACCTATCCCATCATCACCCGGGCCTGCTTGGTGTGAACTCATCAACCATTCCAATGGGCTGACATGGCAAACCGTCGCACACACACACACACACACACACACACACACACACACACACACACACACACACACACACACAGCTCTCCTACTGCCCTCTCTCCTGCTGCAGCTTCCCGGGGAGGGGAACACAAGATGGACATGTGGTTACTCTGTGGAGTACTCCTGATATTTTCCTTCTGCTTGTACTTTATTAGCTATTTACGCATACGGACGGAGAGAGGCGGTTGAAAAGACGAAATGTGTGTTAGAGTGTGTGGAACTCGTCACCTCGACAAGAAAGATGGACATTTAAAGATACGGTTACAGACTACGAATTACTCTCTTATTCTACTAAACCTCCAAATAACTTTTTTGCTTTTGTTTATTTGCTTTGCTTCTATCTTTTAACAGTCAAAAAAGTGTAATATGCTATGTACCAAAATGATGGAAAAGCACCCACAAGTGTGCACATCCCACTTGTTGTCATCAGCGGTTCTTGCGGCGCACTTCCTGTGTTATCATCAGAGTTAATGCAGTAGTTACGCTCTCGCTTTATAGTTGGGCCAGGATCTTTAGTCACATGTTACTCATCCACAGACCGGAGTTGATGCCTATTGTGTTTGACATGCGTTGATTGCTAGACAGCCCGCGTGGAAGAGGAACTTGGCTCAAGTTTAGCCCATTATTTTGGTTTTCATATTTTCCTTAATATGCCGTCTGACTTGGCTTGTGCAGCAACGTCGACAGTGAGAGTTATCGAAACTACCTCCGTGAAGAATCTATGACAAAATAAAGTTTGGTTCACACGCCGCTCAGCAGTGAAAAGTCCTGCATTGACAAAGTGGACTCTGTATGTATATATATATATATATATATATATATATATATATATATATATATATATATATATATATATATATATATATATATATATATATATATATATATATATATATATATATATATATATATAAATAAAACTATATTATATATATTTATATATATACACACATATATATATATATATATATAAAACTATATTGTATATATTTATATATACACACACATATATATATATATATATATATATATATGTATATATATAACTATGCATATATATACATATAAAACTTTATTTATATATATATATAAATATAAATTTAAACTATATTTATATATATTTATATATACACATATATATATATATATATATATATATAAAAACTATATTTATATATATATATATATATATATATATATATATATATATATATATATATATATATATATATATGTGCGTGTCTCTTTCGCTGTGTGTTTTTGCCTAACGATCCACTCGGCTCCATTAGCTGATGTTTGGACACCTGTAGGCGCTCGGGGCTCGGCGAGGATGGCTGTCAACGAGGGGCTTTGGCAAATCGAGAGATTATCCAAACAGTGGGACACTAGCTAATAAAAACAAGCCCCCCGTTCACTGCATTAGCGCTGCATTAGTGCGTAGGGTACGGAGGATGGGGACCCGGGGGTCTGAGTGATGCTCGGTCCAAAGCTGTTAAAGGGATCTTCTGTAAATTATTAGTGATTTATTACATGCGGTATTTATTAGATTAGTTATTGGAGTGTTTCCTTGCTCGAGGAAGGTGAGGAGAGGGGAGAGTAGTTCTGAGACACAGACATTTGAAGGACTGGAAGGCCTAAAGTAAAATGTAATATTAGAAATTATAATTTAATATACTGTAGATATACATATTGGATATATTTCAGGTAAAGTTTAACTAATGTATTTGCTTATTAGCTGATTATTGAGGGTACAGTGGATGACATATCAACCTCTTCCTGCAAATGAAACTACGAAAAATATCTTAATATTATAAGATATTTAAAATCAGTCTCCTCCACCAGTAGCTCTTGAGAGCAAGTAATGGTGTAACAATTAGGATGCAGTGTGTTTTACAGTGGGCTGTGTGTGTGTGCGTGTGTGTGTGTGTGTGTGTGTGTGTGTGTGTGTGTGTGTGTTCGCTGTCCGTGTGCAGGCAGAGTAACACAGTACACACACTATATTCCCCGGCGCTGCAGCAGCCTCACTCAGGGTGTGTACGCCGGTCATGGGCATAAACTTCAATTTCTGGCCATGACATTTATTAAAACCTACAAATACGACAGCTGCTGTTTTCTGGTGTTTTTTTTTCCTCCTTTTTTTTCTCCTCAAGGCACGGAAAATGAAATCATCTAATTTCCTTCGCACAAGCTTTTTTTTTTCTTTTTTTGGGAGGTTTCTCAGGGTGAATTAAGGGAAAGGTTTCAATGCATTAAATCATTTATTTACACAGTAAAAAGGCCTCCTTCTCCACCAGTGACCAGCACCGTGCCGGTGCCTCAACACACTGTAATCCATTTATGCAGTCAGTTAATATATGGGCACGGGGTTAAGGGTTTAATTTAAAGCAAATTGGATTGGCTGGAATAAATCGGATTCATGTTCTCACGTTCCTTAACTTTTATACAACTTGAGAGCTTGTGTGCGATATAAAATGTCTCCAAAATAAATACATTACATACATTTATTCATCCGTTTTTTTTTTGTTGCCGAGATTGGCAAATATTAACTTTGCATATACGAGCAGTTTTAATGCCAATAACTGTTAGAGAGACAGCGTAATGCCATTAGGGTGTAATTGCTGGTCTCTGAGGTGGTAAAGACACTGCTGGCAATAACACTGGGAGAGAGGGAATTTGCCTTTTATTAAAAACTGCTCTGGTGACTGGGAGTAAATTCATTATCTGACTCTATTAGCTCAGCAGAGTGGGAATAAACTACAGAGGAGGTGCCACAAAATGCCTGGGGCAAATGTGTGTGTGCGCTCTGTGTGTATTTGCATGGCTTGTTTTTTATATTTTTATCATCACGGCTCATAAACAACGGCGTGTCTTTAAATTGACAGCGACCAGTTTCCTCAGTCGTGGCTTTGCTTTCACCGCAATGTGAAATCCGATTGTCTCTTTTTGTTTCTGTTTTATATAACCAGAGATGATGAGGACGAGATTGTGCTGCCGGGCAAATTTATGTTAATAAAATGAAACAAATATTTTGTCAGAAATAACATTATTCTCGCCCGAATCATAACAAAGAAGTTTAAAAAAAAACTAAATAGAGCTGTAAACTTTTAACACATTTCTGTTTTCGAACCAACACTGATGGATGACACTGAAATATGTGTTTATTTCATCTTTTGACTTGTCTGCAGTTACACAAACCATATGTTCAGACACACACACACACACACACACACACACACACACACACACACACCCATACAGTGTGGCTCTTCACGATCATCTATCATAAATACGTACACAGTCATTTGTATCAGGGGGAAACAGGAAGTTCTCAGCTCATCTTCTCCATCCTCCCATCCTCCCATCCTCCTTGGATTTACAGCACTGAGCCCATTTCAGCTGCTGGACATCCACTCATCCAGCCTGTTTCTCCTTTATAGTCCATAATAATCCCCCCAAAAGCCTCTCAGGGTCTCTCCGAGCAGAAACACAACGGCAGCTCAGCGAGGAGAGATCGGTCAGTTTGATGAATGCATACACATCTGTGGGGGATTTCCTCTGGAGATAAATGAACACTCATTTAAAAGGTGTTTTTTTTCTTTCTTGCACGCTCACTGCATTTGAAAAATTACCTCTGCCCCCTATTTTTTTGAGAATGACGTAATGTTTTTTAAACTACATAATTATTAACCCGGAAAAAAAAAAAGGTAACGCAGACGTCCAGGTCAGAGTCTCGACCTCTCGTCATATAAGTCCTCTGATGGGGGAACAGTTAAGGCGGCTGACACTCACTCTCATAATCTGCAGCTTGTAATAACACCGATCGGCCGACTGAAACTCGCCCGTCGCCGTTACGGTCAAGTTCACGGGACACGCTAACAATCCACGGCGAAGGTAAACAGAAAGCGACGAACTGTTTTGTCACGGCCTCCGGCGCGTTTCATAACACAGACGAAAACACGTGAGAGGAACGAGGCTCGGCCATGCTTAATTTAACATGGTCAACATGTCTTCCTCTTTGCCGCTTTCTCCTGGCCTGGAGGTGGCTGTGCAGGCAGGAGCCGGCGGGGGGTGAGGGAGCGGGCTGCCTGGGCCTATCGGGTTGCAGTATTGACCCCGGGTCTGGCTGGAGTTGTAAGGGAGAGCTTTGAACGAGAAGGAAATCCATGAGAAAGTGTGTGTGTGTGTGTGTGTGTGTGTGAGAGGGAGAGAGAGAGAGAGAAAGAAAGAAAGAAGCTGTGAGGAGGAGAGAGAAAAAGAAAAAAAGTGGGAAATAATTGAATACTCTTTATATTTCAGTGATTTGAAAATATATCCGCTACCGTTCAAAAGTTTGGGGTCACCGAGAACATTTTGTGTTTTCCATGAAAACTCACAATTTTATTTATTAAATGAATACAAGATTAATATAAAATATATTCAAGACATTGACAAGGTTATAAATAATGATTTTCATTGTAAATATTAATGTTGTTCTCCAAACTTGTGGCTCAAAGGAAGGCCAGTTTTAGAGCTTCTCACCAGCATAACTGTTTTCAGCTGCGCTCACATAAAAAGGGTTTCAATGTCAAGGAATAATCTGTTTGTGGAAAATGCAAAAAAGAAAAGTTATAACAAATTGTAAAAAAGTGTTTCAAGGGTTTTCTACCCCTCTGCTCGTCTTCTAAGGCGATAACACGATGTACCACTAGAACATGGAGATGAGCCTCTACACACCTCTGGAGAGACTTCATTAAACACAGAGAATAGTCATTTACCACATTAACTATGTAGAGAGAGTATTTCTGATTAAATGAATGTCATTTTCATTGGAAAAAACAGTGCTTCTTTTCTTTTTTCTAAGTGACCCCAAACTTTTGAACGGTAGCGTACATTTTTTTAAATGAACGGTTTGTCAATATACTACAATGAATAAAAGGGAGCAATCAAATAATTTCTAACAACAAACACACAGGGAAGTAAGCAGAGCCCGCCAAACATCAGCAGCACGTCACACCGACTCTTTACGTCCAAAGCGGAAATAAATAGCCGCCGTGAATCGCAGCTCTTTGTTCTGGTTCTGACGTCTCATAACGGGAAGCTGCAGGTGAACGAGGCGGTTGAGCATGAATATTGAACAGGTAAGCCGAGAGCCGTTGGTTCCATTCACAGGTTACACAGCAACGCTGAATAAATGGCATTTGTGTTGTTTAAAAAAGAAAAAAATGCTGAAAATATAAGTTATTGTAAAAATTGGACAATTGTTTAATACTATTAAACATTTGCTTGGAGTAAATGATATTCTATTTCACTCAATATTCCAACATCTTTACACATTACACATCTAATAACTGTAAAGAACTCTACATTTGTGGACTCATTCTAACATATTAATTAAGACTACTCAACAAAAACAATTGCTGACCAATTTAATTCATCACACAATTTGAAAAAACTAAATGTTCACATGAGATTTTATAACAAATCCCTCTGATGAAATGATTCTGATCAAACTCACAGAAACTATTGTTGCGGTTGCCGTTGGTTCCCGTACCGGTGATGCACGAGGGGATTATTATACCGTGCCTCTCTGCTGCAGACGGACCTGTTGAGCCACACGTAAAACGTGATGCTCCTTTGACCCGCTGTTCTATCATTTCATGCTACTTGTCGAGAACTGCTACCTTGTGGTATTGCGCATGCGCTGAGTCGATTTTCCCGAGTTTGTTTGACACGCCCATAATGTTTTGCAACCCTGTCGATGCACGTCTGATAACGGGGAGTGACATCCTCAAAATCCCGATTATTTCCCTAGTTAAAAGTACATTCAGCATGTATATTGTACAGGTAGTAATAATATGTAGTAATGACATGTATATTAATGAGTCATAAGCAGTTGCTATTTCTTTTGTGTCAACAAATTATTGTAAACATGAGTTTGTTCACATTATCATAATAAAGCACTGGTTTATTATTAGGATATTTATTGTTGAAGATAAACACTTTAACAGTGAAAAGTGAAACATTGAACTTTGAAAGAAAAGCATATTGTGATAGTACAATAACATCCTATCAGATAGGGTAGCATGAATCGATACACACCTATTGGTTTATGCAGCGGTAGCAAATTCTGACAAGGCAGCAAAAAATGACAGAACACCGGATCCACCGAGGACTTCTCTTCTTCTACGAAGCCCTGATACCTCAAACTGTCTCAAAACAGGAAGAGATGTCACAGAATCAAACTTC